>PVKM010002573.1:0-50000 GCA_004027735.1 Carollia perspicillata | reverse complement strand
GTGCATGCTGTCCCTTACGTGAGTCCTGGCATGGGAATGAATGTCAGTGTGTGACTGATCTCTCGTGATTGATAAGAACCTTTTGAGTGCCTTACACAATGGTTTTCTCGTGTGTTTATTGTCAAAATGGTGAGAGGCATCCAGTATCTTGAAGACTTTTCTTTCAGACAAGAATTCTTAAATGAGTGGAATTCATCTTGCATTGTAAGGAATGGTTACTTAAAAACACAACATCCTTTTCTACTCCAGTTCCAGACGAAGCGCGGTGGACGTGCACAGCTAACATGGGAGTACTGTAATCTAACTGAAACCTTTGTACAGACGACACACCCGTTTCTGCAGCCACTATTGTTAGTCTCTTGATTCATAATGACTTAAGCACACTTGACATCAACTGCATCAAGATGTGACATGTTTTATAAGAAAAAGAAAAAAAACTTAAAATTAAAAAAAATATTTTTAGGTATTTTCACAAACAAACTGGCTTTTAAATAAATTTGCTTCCATATTGGTTGGAGAAGACAAAAAAACAGTTAAGCTAAGTGGGAAGTGATTATAAAGGCTTTAGGTATCAGTTCCGTATTTTCCAAAGCCAAATATGTAAATGCTAAGGAAAGAAAACAAAGAGAGATTCAAACCTTGTAATTTAATATTGTTATTAAAACTTTAATGTATCCTATTCTTTAACATTTGGTGTTAATATAATATTACTTGGCAATGCTTGACATTTGAAATAAATGTTTTTCTATTGTTTTATTTGCAAGGGGTCCAGTTAATTTTGCTTAGCTACAGTTTGGTCATAAGTCAAGTGAGTTTAAAGACAAATTGTTAGGTTCCCAGAGAAAACTGCCCCCTTTTAAGAAAAGAAGGCCAGGTGGTATTTAAACTATAAACTTGTCCCAAAACAATATCTGACCTTGTTTTTTAGTATGTGTTACTATATATAAAGATATATTTAATGTAAAGCATTTAATCTATGTAGATAAATGCTAATAGTTTAAAAAGCTAATTTAAAAATATCCAAATATTCAGAATATGTGAGGTTCCATTTTAAAGTGTTTGAGCTTGCAGAAGAAAAGTATTAGTGTACATGAAGTTAGAAATGCCTTGGAAGTAGTTTTTTAGATAGTTGCCCATTAATCAAACTCCATAAACTAATCTAAGTTTTCCTTTTTTAAAGTAGAGCTGTCATAAGCCTTAGCTATTATGAATAACTTGTGCACTTTGAATCACTGGCAAAAGAGTTTCTTCCCATTGCCATCAATAAACACAATCCTAACATATTTTTTATATCCATTCCTCAAGTGGAATATCTATTTTAATATGCCCAGTGTGGATAAAATGCTATGCTTCTGTAAATTTTGACTACAGAACTTATATTTCTCTAGTTAAAAAATTTTAAGGAGCTATCTTCCCTTCAAAAAAGATCATTTATTTTCATTAAGACTCCTAAAATAAAATAAATTTGGGGTTTTAAAAAATTACTAACATCCAATAGTTATTTTTATTATTTGCATTCTTGTTATTTCTGCAAGTAAACCTTTGTGTAGCACTTGGTATCCACCTGAGTGCTCTGAAAACACACTTATCACATTTCACAGAAGGGAAAGAGAAATGTAAGGTCTCATAGCAACCGTTTCCGTTGAACACGGTGACACGTGGCATCGTGACGGGCTTCACTAAATTCAGCTGTCCCTTATCACAAATCTGAAGATAATGCAGTATAACTTAGTGCATTTCTCCTCATCAGGAATGTTGGAGGTGCAATTTAAGTTTTAATACTAAATGCTAGAATGACCAAATTGCAGACTAATTGTTTCCGTATTGTACTTTAAATGAGTTTTTAAAAATAAAAAAAGATGACTATATACGATCAATGCTATTTATTGTACCTCTGGGCCTACTCTTCTAAAAATTGTAGTTTATTGAATTTTCTGTCAAGCTTGAACTAATGTAAATAATTGAAATAATGTAAAGTTATATTTTCATGTTTTTATAGATACAACATGACAAGAATACATAATGTAAGAGTATTTCCACTATGGATCATGTTGAATGGATAATGCACATCCCAGTTACAAGCAGTAATCATAGTTCAATACCCATGTAACGGTGCATCAATATATTGCTGTATAAATATGTCTGTGTGCAAACAAGTGAAAAGTGGTCAAACAAGAGTGATGACAGCTGTCTAAGGTTTTTTTATTCATTTTATATAAAAACTGTTATGGAAAGACCAAAATGTTTATGAACTATTCTTATGTAAATTTACAACTGTCCTTTACTGTACCTTTTTGTTTACAGTATAGTACCTTATTTTCTGCTCTGTTTAGTGGGTGTCATGTTCCGAGGAGACATACACTTTCTATAACTTCTATCGAAGACATTGGAATTTCCAGTTTTTCATGTGTACTATGTCAGAAAATGCTTTTGATTTTATTTTTAAATCTAACATCGATGGCTTTTTTTGGAGTGTTGTATAAACTTCAATCATACATAAAACATGTTCTTACAAAAGGCAAAGATCTTTATTTTATTTTTTACTTAATAATTCTTCAAACTGATAATGAGAACCCAAAAAGTGTATTTAAATTTATTCCCGAACAAACCTGGCTATTTCTACTCCACAGTGACATGTTTTCTCAGTTTATATGTCAGCTAGGTACCAATGTAACAAAATAGAATTAGCTTTCATTCTTTAGCTAAAATAGTTGGCATTTTAGATATTCCAAACCAACAGTCACTACGTGCTTTGGGCACATGTAGAAACCCCACTGTTGGTGAATTACAGTTCTCATGTTATGCAGATACACTCTGCTTCTAAAGTGTCATGCTGTGCTGTCGTCAGCCTCTGCACTGTATTGTGTCCATTCAGCTGTTACTCTAGTCATACTAAGGAGCAGAGAGGTGACTCTTTAAAAATCCCATAAGATAACAACACATTTTTCAGGCTTAGATGTTTCAAAAAATGCCTTCATTTATTGTTCTACTGAGCATATTAATGAGTAACTAAAACTCCTGCAATTTATACTGTCTTTTTACAAAGGTGGTTAATTTAATATGTAGGCAGCTCTTTTTAGGCATATTCTAAAATTTTCAAGACATTTTAGTTCTTCAAAATTGCACACTCAAATGTCTTTTGTAACATTCTGTGGGTCTTAATATATTTATTGGGTAATAGATGAACACACCAATGCATCTGCTTAAAAAGAGAGTAATGTTGACTTTCCTTTCTGCAAATACTCTATTGATATTTTGGTGGCTGTGGTAGTAAATTTAGCAAATGAAGAAAAATATTAACAATATAATAACCCCACAGGATAATTTCAATACAACACCTTGACAAAACCATTAAAAAATACTGTTGAAACTATTTAGAATACAATACAATGTGTTTTCTTCCTTTTCTTCTATTCCTTATCTCACCACCTCCTAGAGTTATCAGTCTAGTAAATTAAAAAAGAAAAAAGAACTGAAGTATCATCTCTACCTTGAAATGTATTTCTGGGTATTTATACTCGTTTTCAGGCCGGAGAGAGTTTATTATGTATTGCACTGGACAGCTCATTAGTATTTCATGTAAAGTGAAGTATAACTCAGGCAAATATTTCACTTTTCTTTAACTCAAATGAAATATGTAGGTGAATTGATTGAATGACATAGATTCTCTGCATTATCAATTGTAACTGATAGTATATGGTTTATTAAAATACACTATGATCTTTGGAGAGTTTTTTGGTTGTTTAACAAATGTTATATGAACTCTCAAAAGCTCATTAAAGGAAGTAGAAGAACAATGTAACTATTTAAATGTAGGGTAAATTTTGTGCAAGGGATTCTATATATAAATTGGTTTATTTTCAATTACTACCATTAAAGATGGATGGGTAAGTACAAATGAATAATCATGATATTCTCAATGAGAACTTGAGGATGAATTATGGAAGTTGTATCAAATTTTTAAAAAGAAAAATTCATTCTTTTGATGCACTGTTTTGCTTAGACCATGGCACTGAGAAGTTTATTAGACATGCATCAATAACTTGCACTTTCTCTAGCTCTGTGTTTTAAAATGACAACCACTCGTAGACAGCACATGGCACTCTAAGTACATGAAGGTTCAGATGCATTTATGTAAACACGATGATTCTCAAGCACAGAGACTAATACGAATGACCTCATATTCAGTGCAAGTAAGGAAGTGCCTGGAGTAAACCTAGATCATAAGAATCTGTATGTTTATATCCTGTCTCTATTTATTCCCTTCGTGCTGTATTGCAATACATTGTCTCCCTGCCCTTAGATACAACTGCCATTTTTTTCTGTAGTATACTTCAAATAGTATCTCATTTTTCAGTTTCATTCAGCTGGCTTTTCACTTTTTGTCTATTATCCTATCTATTTCTGGCTTGTCCTTCATGAGCGATTTTGCTGTGAGAGCACTTAGAGTGCAATTCATTTCCTCAAAGACGAGACTGACAATTTCAGAGTCTTCTTAAAAACTGTAATACATGATGAAGAATTTCTTGAGTGAAATAAAAGTGTCCTGCTAAGCTCTATTTCTGCATCACTCACAAATTCAGCTCCAATCATTGAAAATGTGTTGCATTCCTCCATGTACTTACAGAGCTCCACAATTTATAGAGTTTCCGTAGGAAATGGGAGGCTCTTCCATGAGGCAGGAGGAGTGAAAACTCTATTTTTAATGTTTGCTTATCAGAATTTCTTTTAAAAGCCACTTCACAGGAGCACAAACCAATTCTCTATTTTAATTCCACTCTCAAGCACTTCCAGGTTATGTTTAACTGCCTTTTTTCCCACTAGGTATAAGACAGTTTTGCTATTTCAGAGCCAAATTCTTTTTTGGACTTGCCTAAACTCACTGTTACTTCATTGGATATGACTGAATTTACTGAATGACTGTGGTCATTTTTCTTTCTTTTTTTTTTCCTTTCAGGTTAATGTGCCAATTTCATTTTATTGTAAATTGGAATGTGGGGGAATGGATTAAGCACTTGGGAGGGAGTCAAAACCAAGATTCTAGCTTTATCTCCTCTTGTTTCAAGCCTCCCTTTGTCTCTGTCTTCTCAACTGGAGGATATGGATACTAGGACTGTGTCTTGGGCATGATGAAAGGAAATGTAATACAATTATTTAAAACATAATGCAACATTGTCGCTTCTTAAAAATGGTTTGAGGTAATGAGTTCATGCATTACAGTGCCACTTAGTGCAGAAATTTTTTTTTGTTTTTCAGTTCCAAATTTGTTTTAATACCTCAAAACATTAGAAAAGCAGTCCTACCCTATAACATTCATTTATTAATTCAGTTATTCATTAATTCCATCTAACAAATATTATTTGAATGTGTCTTGAGTAAATATAAACAGAAGGTAAAGACTACATTTGAAACCTTTATTCTGAAGATTGAGTATTATATTCTTTAAAGCATGTAGTGCTTTGATCCCATTGTCTTAGAAATAGTATGCATATATGGGTACTACATTTATGTTCAACAATTTTTAACTCAAGACATTCAAACATTAATTTTGAACAGACACCTGATAACACCCACCAACAGTTCCCTTAACTATAAATTTCCTATATTTTACTATAGGAAAGAACTATATTTTCTTCCTCTCAAAAAACTCTTAGATTGTATATATTGTGTTCATCCATAAATGTATTTGGCATCCAATCAATAGTTCTATTCTTATTTTTCAAAAATTCAAATTAAATCCATTAACCAATATCACAATTTGGTAATTCTAAATTGTTGCCACCCGCATGGCTTACAGATACCTACAATCTATTTCTTTGGATAAGCGTTTAATTCAAATATGATTCAACAGATGTATGGTCAGCAGCTAAGCGCATCTCACATTTAAACTGAAACAAAAGTTAAAGAAAAATATATGTTAAAAACAGGCTGGTAATCTCTCAGCTATGAGCCTGTCACTCTAGAATTTTTCATGAAGATGCTTGAAATGAATATCACTACTTATTTTTTTAATTTTATGTAAAATTTTTATTTAAATATTTACATTAAGTCACACCTAAATTCAAGAATACTTTATTTCAAATGGAAAGGGTTTTGGAGGAATTCACATTTTTGTTGGACTTTCTAAACCAGAGAAAAATATTTCCTAAACTTTGGAATGTATATGATATAGCCATGGTATATGATTTATCATCACCTATTATATTGTCAATATTAATAGGTGAAAAATGTCCATTTGGTAAGAATAAGAACCAAAACCAATTGTAAATTAATTTGTGCATATTTTCTAATTCTTTCTTTCTTTGACTTATTCTAATGCAAGCTAGAAATTATTTTCATGTAAAAATTACCTTTTTTCCCCTCAGCATTTTGTGGTCAAGAACTTTGTTACAAAAAATTTTGTGGTTATTAAAATTTTAAGCTATCAAATATATTTGACCCATATCTAAAAATACCTTTGTGTAAATATTTACAGACTTGAAAGGAAATAGCCTCATGAAAATGATTTGCAAGGCTTTTGAAATAATTATGAAAGTGGAACTCTATAGTATTATGAACTACTTATACTTGCTTTGCTTACGCCTTTCTTCCTCCCCAAATTAGACTTTGTTTGCCAGTGATCTCTATTGCTACTTTGGATGATTTTATTGAAGTCTAAGTCATGAGCTGCGATCAATCACATGTAACAGATCATTTTATGTGGTTCTGAGATCACAGACAACGTACCCATTCTTCCACATCCTTCTTGCAAATATGTGCCTTAGTTCTCAGTGTGAGGTAGTTCGGATAATCATTGTGAAGCTGTCATCTTTATTTAAGGTTCTTTTTAAGTTAAAGTGCATTTTTGGATTTATAACTATATGTAGTCTGTACCTTAAATGCTTTCCAAGTCTGTTTTATGTGTATTATCTTGTCGGCTATTTGTGTTAAAGAGACAAATACGTCTTTGTTCATTTTTATTTAATGTTTGTGTTTCTGTGCGTGTGTATGTTCATGTGTGCATTAAAAAAATTCCACATCCTCTATAGCATTTATTCTGTTAATTATTTATAACATTGTTTAACATACCTCTGAGATTTTAACTCAAACATTTTAAATGTACTAAAGTAAATTATTATGAAGACTTTGAAGGGGTTAAAAGGAAACAAAGCAATTATTTAGGTAGCACATGTCGACATCACTAAACTCAAGCCCAAAAGTATGCCTTGCTTTTTAAATTGAAACTATTTTGAAGTATATAGTCAAAGCTGACCTTCCAAGATTTGCAATTCATACTAAGTTGTTAAAGCATTTCCACACGGGAAAATATTTTGGAGTTATGTTTACACCATGCCTCATCTTTGTCATTTTCTTCATTATAAAAACCCAGTGAGCATGGAGAAGAAAAGTGTGCTTCATGTGTGGAAATGGTATACTGGATATAGGAAAACAGTATATACCCAAAGAATCTGAATAACTGTTCCCAACACTGAAGAGCAATTGGCTACCAGTATAATAATCTTGTGTCATAGCCATCTTTAGGAAAACTATTTCCCTGATAATACACTCACTGTGGTGTAGAAAGGGGGAGCCACTGGCCAGCTGTATACGCTGGGAAAGGACAGGTCAGGGTCATGACCCAGGGCTAATTCCCTATTCTACTCCTTTGTCTCTCCTTCAGCAGGTAAGATTTCTTTAGTTCTCACACAAACAGCTACATAGCAGAAGAGTAGGCATGGTCTGTCCGGAGAGGTTTTCTTTCTTTCTTTTTTTCCTTTTACAATGAATGGCTTGCTTTTGCATTAGGATGTACTCTTGTGGTTGAATTTCTATGCAGAAACTTTTCTTACTCTGAGTGCAACATAAGGCACAGAACTGGCCAGGAAAACAGCATGCTGGAATGTTACTGCTGCACATGCTTTTTTCTTTAGTGTAAATACATTTATTTTTCTTGATGTCTTAAATATTTATGAAGAAAACACATCATTTGGTTAATAATTGGTAAAGAAATATACACGCCCATCTGTCTTACTGGGTCTCTAGAACTACTTTTGAAAAAGGTGGGATTTATAAATATAAACACAAGTTCTCATTATTGTATATTAATTTGCTTCTAGAAAATGTGAAAACATTTTGCAAATGAAAATGTGAAAACATTTTGCAAATGAAAATGTGAAGAACGGATTAAAATTACAAATTAAGTATATAATTTCAAATATATAAGTTAATCTTTATTTTGAAACATATTTATAAATAGGTGTTTTTAGTTTTATTACATTATAAAATACCAATATCTGGATTTGTGGTCTATATAAAACTTCTGCATAGAAAAATTTAATAGTATTATACAGCAATATATAAATTAAATAGCATTTTCTTGTTTGATTCTCAGGTTTATACTCATTATTCATACATTATCACATTATTCTTATTACCACATTGTCTTTCCCCATACAATGGCAATAGAAGAAAATATGTTCACAAGTATAACATTTATTATTCTATGCCTGAAAACATGAATGATATACTATTTTAACTTTCTGTTTCATTTTTATGTTTCCTATACTGTGCTTCATTTTGGACAGCTGCAATTCACCGGCATCAACATGTCAGTGATTGTCTGGCTTTTTATTTCTCCTTTCTTATTAATGAGACTCTGTAAAAATCTTTCCCATACATGCTTTAGCATAGGCCTAGTAATCTCTCTAGTAGTATGTGAAGATTTTTCTTTCTTGTAACACCTAACCTGGATCTCTTGTGCCTGCCGGACTCCAAGTAAAGTTGATTAAGGACTTTTTTGTTTAAATTCTGCACTTAGTAGAAATCTCTCTAATACGAAGACAATACTATATTTTCAGTGATATGCTTAATCAACTATTTCTTTTATTATAATGTGAGTTTCCTGAAGGCAGGGAATAAATATGTCCTATTCATCTTTGAGTACTTAAACCTCTTCAAAATAATGATAATAATGATAAGCTTACATTTACAAAGCACATATTTTGTGCAAGGCATCACACTATAAAATGCATACTGTTGTTTTAATTCTCATTTTACAAATTAGGAACCTAAGGCAGAATAGCACAGAAAGAGCAAGTAATCGGTTCAGTCACATAGCAAGAGACACAAGCCTTTCATACTGGGGCATGATGGTTTGAGTTAGCACTTGTAGCTATCGTGTGGGAAGGTACAGGTCACAATATAATATTATGTGGTAAAAATGTATTTGAAACATAAAAACTGAATTAGGATTGGATTCACCAAACACCCAGACAGTGCTCAGAGTGTAAGAGAGCACTTCAGTTCCCATGAGATAATAGGATGTGCGGTTGGAAAGACTACTCTGGGTCACTTAGGCTAGAGTGAGATCCCTGACAGATTTGCTCCATTAATAATAGAGAATAGCTGAGCTGCCATCTGAAGAGAATGCATAATATTAGCTTAGGTTTTGCTGAGTTTGGAGCCAGAGCAGAATTGCTAAGAAAATGTAGGCAAACTTCAACATAAATCATCCCCTTCTCCAAAGAAACTTTTTTATAGCACCTTATTTTTACATAATGCTATTTTTTAAAAAATGTATTTTGTGATCAGATTTCTCAAGTGTCTTCTAACTCAAAAGATTTTATTTTGTTTAACAATCTTTGTAACAACTTCCTTTCCAAAAGGCTTGTATTATTTCCATTCCTTCTTAGCCTACTTCACAGTATAAACCCTTAAAATCTGCAAAATACATGTGAATATTCCTGGGAGATTTTTTTCCCTTCTAGCTCAATTTTTCTCAAATTATATTCTCTCTTTCTCTCTAAGGAAACTTATTTTGCCCTATAGATTTAATCTTCACTCTCTGCTGAGTTTTTTCCCAAATATGTGTGGATAGCCCTGAGCTCTTCACTCAATTCCATCTGGGAATCATTTTATTAATATGATTAACATTATTAATAATAATGGCTGATATCCATTGAATATGTGAGTTGCCAGTCACTATTTTAAATATTTTATATATGTATAAATACTTCTAATACCAGAATAATAGGAGTTTCATATTATTACCACATTCATTGCACCTTAATGAAATAGAGGCAAAAGAGATTACATAATTTTCCCTAAGTCTCAACTACAGCTAGAAATTTCCATGGGCACTTCAACTTGAACAGACTAAAATTGAATTTATTTTCTTTCCAGTAAAAGTTGTCTCGCCATCTGGTAAGTCCCTTTGCAGTTACATTTGGTATTTAGGCTACTATTATGAATGTGAACCCTCTTACATGTAGAATAACAAATATATTTTCATCATTTTTGTCGATAAAAGACAAACCCTTTTAGAATCAATCTTTTTCCCTTCACATCTCATGTTTAAGGATGTAGGCAAATACTAATCAAGATATTTTGAACATCCACATGTATACCCAATAGGGAAAACTTCCAAACAATTCTTAATATTTTAGTTCCTTAAAGTGTAATTTATTTTATGTTAACAATTAAGCATTGTTCCTTGTGTTAAAAATCACATCTAGATTGTCATGTCAGAGTCATAGAAGGTTCATGTTAACTATCTGTGCATTCATTTACTTATATAGTTATTCACTCAGTGAGTATTTATTGAACCTGTGTTGTGTGACAGGCTCTGTACCGTACAATAACACGCAGTACCTCTGGCAATTTCATCCATTTTATATGGAAAGCCAAATTGTTCAAGATTTTCTTTAAATTTCTTTACTTTCACTTGTTCCTTACATGTATCTCTTTCCTTCTGTTGCCTCCTTGCTATAGTCCTAATTCTTTGAGATACAGATTTAAATTAATTGTTAATTCATCCAACAAATATCTACTGTGCACCCATTCACATATGAGGCATTTGTATTTGTGCTCTGATAATAAGGTGTTGAATAAAACACACGTTTTCCCTTCCCTTTTAGAACTTCCAGTGTAGCTGGTAAGAGAGATTTCACGCAAGTAATCACAATGAAAGCTGAGATTTATGAAGAAGAACGTGCCATGGAACAAGGTGGGCCTGGCATGGTCGCTGGCAGGCCCCCTTGGGGAATGGCATTTAAGCTGAGACTTAAAGGACAAGTGGGAGTTATGGAAAGGCAGAGAATGTGTTGGAGGAAGAGATTTCAGGTTGAGGAAAGAATGCACAGCAAATCTTGGAAACTGGAAAATACCAGCCAAATCTGAAGTACAGAAAACTAGAAAAGATACAATGGAGTGATCTCACTCCTGCTCAACAGCTTCATCATGCTCTTTCTGCCCTACACCTGTGTGTAGCTCCTGACGATATTTCATTCAGTTGCTACCTGTCAACAAGGGCCATGTTACCTCCTTTCCTGAGTGTGGTGCTCACTTGAACAAAGGTGACACTTGTTTGTTCCTTAGAGCAATTATACTAGGTAGGAGTCATCATAATAAGCCTGACTAATGAAGAAGGATTTTCATATTCAGAAAGCTAGGCAGTGTCAGAACCATAACCACCAGGGTCAGCGCTCTGGCCTCCAGGCCCTATCTTTCTGTGCATCACACGGTTCTCCTCTCTAGTGAGTAAATGTTCGTGTGGTTGGAGCCATGCCCTCAATCTCCCATTCAGATCTGAATGATTTGGCCACCTAGTCAGGTGAATGTGTTTCTCAAATATCATGTGTTTTTTCACCCTGGAATCAATTTTTGAATACTAGAACAGACTGAAACACCTCTCTTCAATGAATTTTTCCTCTTTGCTCTTAAATAGACCAAATGAAATCTTTATACCTTCCCTTTCAGTAGTAAAAATTCTCATTTTTTTGAACAGAGATCATTTCTGCTACTTCTTTCCAGTCAGTTTTGTAAAAGCCAGTTCTGACGGTGTAAAGTCCTAAAGAAGCTCCTACAAAAGTTCTATGAGAAGAAATATTGAAAATTAAAAGCACATTAAGAGGATACGACAATTTATTAAAACACTTTTTGGACCTCCAGTCTGTTTCCCAAGCTGTCCAGTAGGAACTGCAGTGCCACTCTTATCTTCAGTTTGATGCCCCGATCTGTTTTCTCAAATGTTAATTATCTTTGTGGCTGGAATGAAGGCTGAAGGCCATAATAACCAATGAAAAACACAGCCATGTTCAGGGTCAAGGAGAATCTCACATGTTGAATTGAAGCTGCTGCATTTTTTCAATAACTCCTCAAAATGTACTTGTCTTTTAATAATTGGATCTATTTTTGGTATCAAAGGCACTGACACCTACTACTGTTCAAACTAATTATTCATATATATAGTATCTAACCTGCACTCAATGAATGAAGAGGAACAAAATATTTATCAAAAATTATGATCAGGGAAGAAAAGAAGTGGTTTAGATGCTTGTAAATTAAATATTTGGTTTTGCAAGTCTAAGCTGTAAGTTGCACCCACATCACATCTTTCCTATTATAGCTCCATGGGAATGCTGTTCTGATTACACAATGTTCATTCATTTACTAATAGATTCTCACCCACCAATATTTATTAAGTGTCCATGATGCATCGAGGAATGAAAATAGAAAGGCTGATGCCACTGGGGACAAAGGCATGTAAAAATCCATTACAGTTTATGCAAACTTTCATTCACCGAATATTCATTGTATACCTGAATACAAGGGACTATTTCAGGTGTTTAAAATATGAAAGTTAACAAGTAATCAGGTGCTTGTTACTGAGACTGGAAATGAGAAGAGGCAAGGGAAGGATTTTGCTTGTTTTTTGTTAGTTTCATTTTTGATATTGTTCATTGGATGGGGTGGAAAAATCATGAACCTTACTTTGTTATAGAAGTTCAGAATACCTATGTAGACCTCAAGCAAGACAATCAAGTGGGCATTTGGATACACTCATGTTGAGATATAAATTTTGAGTCATTGCAAATGGACAAAATATCACCTAAGAAGTCTAAGCGCTGAGTCTTAGGCATTCAAATGTTTTTAAGTGGGGTCTGAGGAGGAATCTGTGAAGAAGACTGAGAAGGAACAGGCAGTTAGGTAAAAAGAAAATCAGGAGTGTCTGGTATCTGAGAAGTAAATGTGTTAATGGAGTAGTGGAGAGAATGGAACTTACAGAATTTCTACAGCCGGTGACACCTAGAATAAAGCAGATGAACCCAAGCTGGTCTCATGGAGAAATAGGAGAAGTTAACATCCCCTTAGATGCCTAGACAACTAACATGTAAATTTAATTACTGAATATCATGCCTTTATTATTTAATGAGTGCCAAAAACAAGGACCAATGTGGAACAGAATAGTGTATGAATTCACAATTAAAAGATTCAAGAGACCCTTACTGACCTTGGGGTCATGGTCACTGAAACAGAGGAATTTTTCAAACCTCTAATTTCCCATGTTAATGAGATACCAGGACTGCACATTTCTAAACCCATCAGAATTATAGTGCCTTCTTGTTTATTTCTGCATGGAATGACACTGGTTCTGAGTATTTTGTTTGCCTCACATTAGCCTAAGAACAATAAATAATAAAAATAAAATCCAATTATCCTGAAATAGTTGAGCCCAATATTTGCAAAGATTGTAGGGAAAAGGAAGTGAGTCACAATGAAGATGAGTTTTGGAAGCAGATACACCAGGTTCAAACCAAATATATGTTCTATCACTAGAGCATTATTATATGTTAGTTGAAAATTCATTTAATGTCTCCAGTCTTAACATATCAGGAACATGGAGATAATAGTAGTGCTCATTTCTTAAGGGTGGAGAAGATTGCATTATATGATTGCATGACAGAACACAGTGTGGGGCCTAAGGTAAAAGCTCAACCTATGTTACCTTGCATTGTACCGTGTCAATTTATAATATGAGTATTTCCTTACATCACTGGTCTGTGAAAACATTATTTTAAAGGCTTATGAAAGAATACTTACCTAAGTATTTTCCTATCACTAGGCATGAAAGCTATTTCTAAATTTATGACAAATTTAATAACATTTCTCTGAATATCATTTTACATATCATTTTCTACAACTTTGGCATTTCTTTTTTTTATTTTAATTGTTGTTCAAGTACAGTTTTCTGTCTTTTACTCCCATCCCAGTCTACACTCCCGTGCATTTCTTTATAAGTTTAATTTCTTTGCTTCTATTGCAGACTATTATTTCTATTTAATTAATCCAAGTTACAATTCCCCAATAGTAGCTATGAGCTTATCTCACTCATTTACTGATTTTTCTACCCAACATTTACCACAGTCACAAATTGTTATAATGTTCCTTTGTGCTATATTTTCCTTAATTAATAGAGATAATGAAAAAGAAAGTTAATTGCACTCTGAAAACTCCTAAAGTAAGTATCTGAAGACATTTTCTACAAAGCTAATTTAGCCCTTGTAGGAACTTACTTGTGCCAAAGAAACCTCCCCACTATACATTTTAGGAAGTAGCATATATTCTGAATCACCTTCCTCTGGTTTAACATTTCATTCTTCAGGGCATATAAAGAGTATGTTTTTCCTAGCTAAGTGATTATTAGTGTTTCAGAGAAATTGGTGTCCAAATTATGGGAAGACTCCCCTTTTCTTGCCTAGGCAAAATTGAATGAACTGAATCTCTTCATAAAAGCAGCTGTTGAAAACATTGGGACTTCAATAGTCAGAAATGCATCAGTGATATAAAATGTTTATTGTTGCTGTTTCTAAACATAGCTCCTTTGTTATTATTTTTTCCTGGAAGATAATTTAATCAGACATTACTATATAGGTGTCTCCACTCATTTGCACTGAGGTATCTCTCCATGAGTTGCTTCAAAAGACACATCATTTCATCCCCATTGACCTTCCTCTCTGGTGGTGTCTTAAATAGGAAGACAAAGAAGGCTATGGTGGAGGTTAAGCTCTATAAGCCTGTCATTGCTAACCTCTGCCTCAAAGCAAAGTGATCTACTAGTGATGGCATCTATTTACAACTCTTCCTTCCTGCTTTTATTTTGGGCATTGGAAGGAGACTTCATAGAAAGGCAACAAGACTGCTATTAATAGTGTAGAACTGACTTGAGGGCAGATATCAGATATTAGTCTCGTAACCTAAAATCCTTAGCAATGGAAATAAATACTGGCTTTTTAGTCAAGCGTGCATATAGAATTTCTTAAACCCATAGGACCTGTAGAAAAAGGAAATAATTCTCTTAAAACCACATTTGCTATTTAAAAAATATAGATACAACCAACTCAAAATCAATTTTTTTTCTATTTTTGAAACACTGTGTGGTTAGCTAGGATCTTTTCTTGTGAAGAAACAATTCTATTTTCAAATATTTTAATGATTATAAATAGCTGAGGAATTAGTTCTTGTTTGAAAATCTAACAGCACCAAATGAATCACAAGATAGATTTTTGCAACCATTTTGCATAAAGCGCCAAATGTAATGGGCTTCTGTGACTCCCCCATGAGCTGAAATTCTCAAGGAGAGTCCAGGTTTTGTAGAATGAACCAGTTCTTTTGATGGATGGCTGGGAGCCTATACAGATATTCCTGCCAATCTAACTTTTGTCTAGCGGATACTCTGATGTTCAGCTTGTCCTTGTGGGTTGTTATTTTTTAACCTTGTCCAAGCAGCTAGAAGAAATTTAAAGGTATATTACCACTAAGTGTGATGATACTATGGAAATAAATATATCACTCCTTGGATCCGAATCTGCATATTGTCATTCCCTTTCTCCACAACATTGGGAAGCTGCTTTTCTACTCGAACATCACTTTCATCATCTGTATCATCGCATTTCATGATTATCTGGCAAGCTTATAATGAGACACAGTGACACATGGTATGGCACCAGTACAAACTTAGCTAAAAAAAATTAGGTGGTATTCTTAGACACCCCATCCCCATAATCTTTCAATTCCAAAATCCAAAAAATTAGCAAGGACTCTCAGAGTGACCTTCACATTACATTCCAAATCCAACCCCCTCACTCTGTCTCCTCCGTGTTATCACATTAGTCCAACAGCCAGCAACCTCCTGAAATACTGAATTAGCCTCTTATGTGGTCACTCTGTTTCCACTCTTGCTCTCTCAGTCCCAGCACTTTATATATGACCACAAGAAGGGCCACAGGGCTCTCTTAAAAATACAAACAAAAGATCACATTCATCCCATGCTTAAAACTCTCCAGGAAATTTTCATCTTGTTGAGAAAAAAAATGGAAACTTCCTTTCATGGCTTACAAGATCCTGCATCTCTTCGACTTTTCCCTCCCTCCCTCTCATCCTGTCACTGTGGTCTCTTGCTTTTCCTTGAACCAACTAAGCAGAGCCCACCTCAGAGTCCCCACATATGCTGTCCCTTTTGCCTAAAAACACTTTGCTACATCTCCCTTCAAGCTTCCCTTGGCATTCAGGTTTTAGACTTCCCTAGCCTCTAATTTAGAAGAGCTAGCCTTCGAGTTGCTTTCTATCAAATTACCCTGTTTTACTTCCTTCCTAATGGTTGTCACTGACTTCAAATACCTTATTTACTTGTTTTCTGGTTTACTGTCTCTCTCCCCCACTGAAATGTAGGCTTACTAAGGGTGCAGGTTTGGTTTTTTCACCATTTTATTTCCAGCACCAAGGACAGAGTCTTACAGATAGTAACTATTCAAAAAGTGTAAGATAAATAAGCACATAAATTCTCTACTCTGTTTGACACAGAGTAAATGTTCAATTAGAATTATTGTCATATATTCCTCTATTTAGTTTTCAGCAGGTGAGTTTACTTAAGGCAGAAGAAATGTAGGTGTCTCAGTATCTAATGTCACTTAGAAAATTTAAAAATAAATTTTTGAATTTTTTTTATTTGTTTGTTTTATTTAATTTCATTTAAAAATTTTAGTTTTTTATTTTTAATTTTAATTATTGTTCAAGTACAGTTTTATGCCTTTTATCCCCATCCCATCCCACCATCTCCCAGCTCTCCCTCCCTCCCTCCCATTTCCACTCCCCCTTGTCATTGTCCATATATTTTGATCAAATTTCAGAATTTTGAATTTTACCTTGTTGGACACTAAGTAATTTTTTTAAAAAATATTATTGATCAGTGTCCTACCACACAATTCAGTTACTTGGAATTGGTTTGATCATTTTGTTTTCTTTCCACATACTGAAGCAAGACCCTTTTTAGGACTCTAACTGACACCACATGAATTATGAAGTATTTCACTTTGGCTTAGGGGAAGGCACAGTTCCTGGCCCTCTGATCTCCCAGCACTGTTTTTTCTCATGTTTGGGGTGATTCTTTTTGGCTTTGAGTAGTTTGCTTACACATATGTGTTATTGGTACTCAAATGAACATTCAAAGGAGTTTCTCTATAGATATTTGGAGTTTTGCTCTGTGCAGGTTTCTTCCCTCCTGTTCTCTCTTCTGTGACTGCTAACGCCCTTGGCTGCCCTGAACTATCAGCCCTGGATCTTTAACTCAAAGAGTCTGGAATCTGTCTGAGTTCCTGTTTTGGGCTCTATGCCCTGAAAACTCTCTTCAATCAGTAATTGGGGGTCATTTCATTTGTTTCTCCTCTCTCAGGAATAACTGTCCTTCACTTCCTGATGTGAACTGTCATGTCAAATAATTCCTTATATTTCATCCAGCTGTTTTTTCAGTTTGTTTGTTTTGTTGTTGTTGTTGTTGTTCAGTTATAGTTGTCCCCGTCTTCTCCCATTACTCTCCCCTGCCCTACCCACCCCCTACCTCCCATACTGAATCAAGGCAGGAAGGTAAATCTGATCCCTGCTTCTCCATTTTGATCAAATTGAATATCAGTTGTTAAGTTCATTTTTAATAGGTTTTTGTAAAAAATTAATAAAACTACTGATCACAAACAGTGAAGATTCAAGAAACCTAAATAACACAAGAAATGATATCCCGATGATAGTTTTATCATATCCCGAGACAGTTTTAGACATATCCCATCATATCCCAAGATTCTAGCAACCAAGGAAACAGGACTAGACATAAAAGAAATGTAAATAGTGAAGAAAGCAACATAATTAATTATGAAAAACTAAGTAAGGTTTGGAAACACAGCCATACCTAAGAAGACAAGATGACTAGAAGTAACGAGGGTAGGGTTATAAAATCAACTGGGTAAGAAGGAGACACTGGCATTCCCTGGAGGTGCAATGAATGTTTTCCCTCAGCATTCACAGAGGTGGCAGATCCACCATGGTTTGTTGGTCTCCACTGGCATATTTAGTTCTTTCCTATTCTTTATTGGCATTCTTCCACCACCTACAGATGCACACGGGGAATCGGGCTACCACCAGACAGCCGGCTCAGACAGCTACAGCATAGTTAACAGGTAATTAAAGCAAGGAATCATTTACATGGTCCTAGTTGTCTTCCCTTTCCTGCTGACTTGACTGTGAAATGGTACTGGGGTACATTCAATGCACTTGGTGCACTATGAACTGTAAATATAGTATATATAACAATAGATTTCTTTGTCCTATTATACATTTTGTTCTGCTTTCACTGATTTACCATCTTATGAAAACATCTCAATTTTTGTGCAAACTGGGTGGATTTGCTCCCATAGAATAACATTTAAGATTATAATTATTTATTTAGTTGTTCCACCAATATTTCTTGGGCATCTAATTTCATGATATTTTAAATATTACTGACTTTTATTAATTCCAGTTTTTGATAATTTGAAACATAAATAATTAGTGTTGTCATTCTCTTTCTATCTTTGTAGAGGCTGTTTAGTCAATTCAAAGAAAACATTTATCTCAGGAGAGTAGATTGTATTTTGATTTTATGGTGCAGAGATAAGAAAATTATTTATGAATGAAATCAAATCTATTACTAAAATGTCTATTCAGAAAAGACCTTTTAAAAAATAAAAATAACCCTTACCTAGAAATACATTCCATCCATATATATATTTACAATAATCATTTTGTCATAAATGTATAAACTCTTATAGGAAAAAGTCTCTTAAATTTTTAAAAATCCTATTTTTCCATGTTTAATAGTTTACCTATCTATTCGAGATTTCCTCTGTATTCTAGACTTTCCTTGATCTAAGCATTTGATGTTATTGGTTTGCACATGTTTTATTCAGGCCATGGATACAATGGATATAACATAATGTAAATGTTACATAGGAGTGAGCCATGTCATGATGCCAAAATCTTATATTTGACCTGCTTTTATTTCCTCAGTTTCATCCTTTTATTTCCCACTGCCTACTATACCTCTAATTTTAGGCTCATATAGATACCAAAATGATATGGTTTTTCTTCTCAACAAGGCCTAGAGAATTCAGTATTTCTTCAGCTTCTAGAAAGAAATCACTAGTGTGCTGGCAATCTGGCTGGTAAATGGAAAGTTCTTCAACTTCATAAAGAGAATTTACCAAAAAAAAAAAAAAGGAAAGAAAAAACCCTACAACTAACAATATACATAATGGTGAAAGATTAAATACTTTCCCTCTAAAATTGAAAACAAGACACAGATGTCCACCCTCACCATTCTTTATCAACCTTCTATCCATTAAAGCAAGAAAAAGGAAAAGTAAGGTATACAGATAGAAAAGAAAGAAATAAAATTGTCCCTATTTGCAGATGGCATGGTTGACTATGTAGAAAATCTCAAGAAAAGTACAGAAAACCCACAAACCTATAATTTACATATGAGTTCAGGAACAATGTAGGATAAAAGATCAAATCTAAAAAATCAATTGCATTTTTATATACAACTATGAGCATATGAAAATGAAAATTAGAAGTACAATACCACTTATGATTGCTAGAAAAATGAAATAGGTGTAAATGTAACAAAATATGTACAGGATTTGTCCCTGGCTGGTGTAGCTCAGTGGACTGAGCATGGGCCTGTGAAGCTAAGTTTCGCTGGTTTGATTCCCAGTCAGGGCACATGCCTGGGTTGCGGGCCAGGTCTCCAATAGGGGACACATGAGAGGCAACCACACATTGTTTCTTTCCCACTCTTTCTCCTTCCCTCCCCCCTCTCTAAAAATAAATAAATAAAAACAGGATTTGTATATTGAAAACTATACAATGTTGAAGGGAAAACATATCAAGAAGATCTAAATAAATCAAGAGAAATATCAGGCACATAGATTGTAAGAGTCAACACAATCCACATGCCAGTTCTTCACAAATTTATTTATAGAGTTAATGCAATTCCTATGAAAGTACCAGCAATGTTTTTGTAGAATAAACAATATCATACCAAATTTTATACAGAAGTTCAAGATATCTAGAATAGAATCGTGATTTTGAAAAAGAAGAGTAAAATTGTTGGAATTAGTGACTTGATTTCAAGACATTATATAGTAACAATAAAGATGAATTTGTGGTATTGATGGGTAGATTCAAACCAAAGAATGGAACAGAGTTCCAGAAACAGACCAATGCAAATATGGGCAACTGATGTCAATGAAGATGAAAAGGCAACAACATGGAGGAAGAACGATCTTTTCAACAAACGATAGTTGAACCAAACAACTATAGGGCAGAAAAGAAAAACAAAGAAAAAAACCCCACCTGATTTTCACAACTGATACAAACATTAATTCAAAGTGAATCACATAAGTAAACAAAAAAGTATAAAATTTTTGAAAAATGATAGGAGACAATCTTCACGATTTGGGGTTACACAATAGTTTATAGATTCCACACACCAAAAAAAAAACATAGTTCATAAAATTAAAAATTGGAAACTTGGACTTCATCAAAATTGAAAACTTTGCTCTGGAAACAAATAATAAAAAGGCAAGCTACAAAGTGGGTGAAAATATTTGCAAAATACAACACAAAGTATTAGAATGTGGAATTCTAGAGAGCTCTTGAAACTCAACAGTAAAAAGATGAACACTCCAATTAAAAAAGGGGGAAACTGCGGCAAGACATTTCAAAAAAGTATACAGATGGTTGATAAGCATGTGAAAAAAATGCTCAGTATTGGGTAAGTGCATTAGAAAATGCAAATTAAAACAAATGAAATACTACTACACACTTAATGGCATATCAAAAAACAGTTACAGTATCAAATACCTGCAAGGATGCAGAAAAGCTTGCCCACTCCTACATTGCTAGTGGCTAAGTAAAACGGTATGACCATACTGGGAAAGTTTGACCATGTCTTAAAAAGCTAAACATGCAACTATACTTGACCCAGAAATTATACTTCTAAACTTTTATCCAATAAAATGAAGATTCATGTTCACACAAAAACCTGCACATGCATGGTTACACTACGTCTATTTGTAATAACTCACAGCTGTAAACAACCTAGACGTCCTTCATTGGGTGAATGGTTAAACCTAATGTAGCACATCCTTACCATGAAATGCTCTTCAGCATAAAAACAAAACAACACAAGCTATTGATGCCTGCAAAAACTTGGATAAACATCAAAGGAATTACAGTGATGATAAAGGTAATCTAAAAGTTTTATATTATATGATTTCATTTATATAGCATTCTCATTGGTGGTTGCACAGAGTTAAGAAGAGGGTGAAGGAGGGAAGTGGGCAACATGAGGGATCCTCGTAGTGACAGAAAATTTTGTGTCTTGACTGGGTCACTGCCAATATTCTGGTTGTGATAGTGTACTATAATTTTCAAACTATTGTGAGCTGCTAAAAGGGCATCATTTCAACAATTCTATCAAAATTAAAAGTTCATTACAATTAAACAATTAACTTTGAATTGCTTTTTCTTAGTGAAGAGAAAAAAGAAAACTTAGATTAAAAATTTAAGCCAATTGAGAAAGAGATGTGAAAATAGGTGTTTGGTTTCGATTATAAAAGCAGGTCAGTGGGGACCCAGACGGTGTCAGAGAGGCCCAGATCAGAAAGAACAGGCCCCTATATTTTTTGTAATGGAAGAAACACAGTCTATAATGGTAGGGAAATGTTGGAATGGTAGCTTGTGCTTGTTCTCTAAAAACATAAATGGAACAAGTGGACAATTACTTTTGTGAATTATTTCAGAACATTCTTTGGTTCACTTAGGACTTGACCTCCTGAAGCTCTTTTTAGGTCTATAAATTTTATATCTAATAGCTTTTTCTTTTACTCTAGGAAAAGTGGCTAATGTAATTAATCTTGGAAAAATGCCAAATAGCATTTCAGTGACAAAAAATCATGGTGATTTTTAAAGCCCTGACATGAAATAGAAAAAATGAAAAACCTTAAATCCATAACTATAAATATAACATTGAAATATAAAATGTATTATGGCTTTTTTCTAGGAAATAAGATTATTATTCAAGATTTCCTGTAAAGTATTCACTTTTACTGACAATACATTGCAAAAAAATATTTTAAAATTTTGCACTAGGATCTGTGGTAAAGCATAGAATAAAGAACCAAAAATAAACTGTCTTTTACCAAGTATTTCACTACATGTATGTACCTCATTATAGAAGGTTAAAAGACAGAAGAGATAGAGAAAATAGGTGTCAAATGCTGGTAAAAAACAGAAATCTCTTGAAAGACAAAGAAGAACCAATGCAGCTTTGTTATTTCACTTTCTTAGTCGCATTCAGTCTACTATACCAAAAATACCATACCCCGGGTGGCTTATAAACCACAGAATTGTATTTCTCACAGCAGGAAGCTAGGAAATCCAAAATCAAGGACTGGGCAAATTTACTGTCTGAGGAAAGCCCTTTTTCAGGCTCATAGATGGCTGTCTTCTCATCTCCTAACCTGCTAGAAGGGGGAATGAGGGAGGGAGCTCTCTCCAGTCTCTTCTATGAGGGCACTAATCCCTTTCATGAGGGATCTACCTCCATGGCCTACTCACCTCCCAGAGGCCCTACATCCTAAGACCATCATACTGGGAATTAGGTTTCAACATATGAACTTTTGGGGGGATAAAACATTCAGTCTATAGAATTTCATTCTCCTGAGATCTCTCAATAAATCACTTTCACAAGAATCTTTGTCTAGAACTCAGTTTATAATGCATCCAACCTAAGAAAGGAACCAGCTAGATGTGCAGTGCATTTAAAAAGTGAAATACCATACGGTCTCACCTTTAACAGGAACCTAAGCAACAAAACAAATAAGCAAGCAAAATATAACCAAAGACATTGAAATAGAAAATGGGATGACTGTAACCAGAGGGGAAAGGGGAAGGAATTTCAGGGGAAAAAGGGAAGGGATTATAGGAACAAGTATAAAAGACACATGGACAAAAACTAAGGGGGGTGGAAATAGGAGGGAGGTGGGGTGCACTGGGGGTGTGGTCTGGGATGGGAATAAAAGACAGAAAACTGTACTTGAATAACAATTTAAAAAAATAAAGAAAAAAGAAAAAAAAGTTAACGATGATGTCAACCCAACTTCAACTCTCCCATTCCCTGATAAAACTTTTCAACAAACAAACAAACAAATAAATAGATAAATAAATAAACAAATAAAAAGTGACAAGTACCCTTGGGGATGAAGAACACGATGCGTAAAAGGTATATTGGTGGATGGAGTTGGAAAAGTCATTTACAGTTAGAGAGCAACTTTGGAGTTCCTATGAAAGATTTAACATGCATTTGTCTAAGCAGGATATTGATGAAGGGAGTGATATCCAATAAACAGCTACTGAGAAAATAAATATAAAGATATGTAAATGCGGAAATCAAAAGGAAAGGGCTGTCAGTTAGAGAATCCATTCTGGTGGTGTGAGTGGCAGTGAAGAAGAGGACATACGTAGTTCATAAAGAATTTTTCATTTATGGCCACAGATTGAAAAGTGGGTTGTAAAGTAAAGCAGCCCATGATACTGGGAAGATAGAGTGGTCTTCAGCTCAAAGAAGAAAAAGGGACTAAAGAAAAATACTGACTCCTGAATTGGACACATTTTGATGTGCAGAGAGCTGGTTGGCAAGTTTATTTATGTATGTAAATGAGGAAGCCATCAAAGTAAAGAGAAAAAGCTATAACATGCATGGTGTGATGCTTAGTGAGAAAGCTACTTCGGTCGGTAAATGCTGAAATTTAAGAGCTTATAAAGCAAAAAATAGAATACAAGGAGGTGGCTAGAAAGTTTGGTATATATAAGAGATGTAGAGAGATGTAAAGAGATAAAGTATCATATTTGGCAGTTAGGAGGTGATTACTGATCGTTGTGATAGTTGTGTTGACAGTGTAGGAAAGAAACTTGTTTCTATGGTGTTAACTAGTGAATTTAGGCTACTTTTTAATAGAATTGGTACTGAAAGCAAAGAAAAGACGATAAAGCAATTGGAATGTAAAGGAATATAACTTTTAAATTAGTTGTGACTTAAACATATTTGTGGGGAAATTAACTGTAGAGGTGATTTATAACACCCAAATCATCTCAGATTGTAACAACCTTTATCAATAAAATGATGCAGTTGTAGTTCCTTTTTTAAAGGGCCAAATGTCTGGCTCTGTGCATCCGCAGTGGATTGAGAATTTAATTTCAAATGTGAGTCTCATCGGGGAGCCTTCAGTATCTGCTTGCAATGTTTATTTCCAAAGGAATCTGAATGACAAGATGAATATTAGATAACAGAAATATCTAACCAAATTCCTTTCTGTAAATGATCACTGAGCAGCACCAAGTGTATTTCTGTGAACGCTGTTTCCCTTGTTCCCCGAAGTTATGAATGTTATTAGTTACTCCGACTTCAGATAATTAGAAATCTCTTCAAACTGAAGAAAACCAGAACTGATGTCTAACACCAAAATCAAAACTGTTTCTAACAAATGTTTCAATTGTCAAATTCATGTGTCTTCTAGTTCATATATCTATACAGACTTATTTCTTGACTTTCACTCCCCTCATTCACTTTAATCAATCACTACATTATATTGATATTTTCTAAAAATATTAATTATACTGTCCTACTGTTCAACACTTTCATACATTTCCATTGCACTTAGTATAAAATCCCAAATCCTAATTGCATCATACAAAGCCCTTCAGGATCTCTGAAGCCTCCTTTTTTTTTTTTTTTAATTTAATTATAGTTGATATACAATTTTGTGTTGGTTTCAGGTGTACAATATAATGATTTGACATTTTATACCTCACAATGTGACTGGTCTACTAGTTCTAGTAATCATCTGTCACCATGTATACTTATCACAATATTTTTTACTACTTTTAAGCATCATCTTTTTCCAGTCCAACCAACCATCCCCTCCCCCGATACTATATTCCAGGCACAGAGTCCTACTTACTGTTCCTGTAATAGGCCATGCCCTTCCCTACCTCAGGGACTTGAAGCAGGCTGTATCCACCACCTGAAATATACTTTATCTATGATTCAACTGCATTATATCTCTTAGGAATCAGCTTAAATGTTACTTCCTCACAGAAACCTCTCAATCTAGTAAATTCCTTTCTAATTCTCTCTCATACAACTCCCTAATTTTCTACTTAGCACACTTCAATGTTTTAAATATATATTTACGTATGTGACTACTTGATAAATACCTCCTTTAATGAAACAATAAGCAATTGTATCATTATATACTCAGTGCATGTCATAGGACTTGATATATAGAAGGCAATAAAAAGTATTTGTAAAATAAATGGATCCTCAGAGCAAGATCTTAAGTGAAATCAGTATGACACAAAAATATAAAATGACAGCATTATATGTATATCTACATCTATATTTGTATGCATATATTAGATAGATAGATAGATAGATAGATAGATAGATAGATAGACAGATAGATAGATAGATAGATATCTGTAACAAGAACTTTTTCCAATGAAATAAAGCCATGAACATTTTAAAATCTGCTCATGATGACTGTAAGAGTGTTAATTCAAGGGTGGTGTGACTTGGAAAGGCTAGCACCTGTCTGGACTTGTTACAAAGTCTCTCATCCTACCAGAGAGGAAAACAACAACAACACTAAGAATGCCAGTCAGACAGAAGGCGGCAGGAAAGGCAACATCGCGGGGAGTGGGAGTGAGGGCTGCGTCCCGCCGGGCTGAGCACAGGCTCATATTGTTCAGCCCAACGTCGCGACAGGAGTGGAGGGCGCTGCCTTCCCGCTCTCACAATGGCTCACCAAAGAATGATGAAATTTGACAAAACAAATGTGATACAATAAACTGTCATTGCACAGTATGAAAGTATTTCTCTCAATAACTGAAATGCCATTTTAATTTTTTAAAAAGACACGCAGACTACTAACAAAACCAAATAAATACCAAATTGAACTGGACTAAAATTCAAACAAGAAAGAAATATCTAATTTTAGACTTTCCTTAGTTATTGTGATCAGTTTTTACCTCTTTATTTCTTATTTTCTCACTTGCCTAAAGTAAAATAATGACAATAATTTTAGTAATAATAATGCTTGTATCTTTAACATTCAACATTCTTGGAAATGGTAAGGTATTAAGATTATTTGTGTTTTTATAGGCTTCCTCAGAAAAGAGAGCAAATAAGAATAGTTTCCAAGGTGATATAGAAACTGAAACAGTGCAGAATAGGGTTTCTAAAACCACAATGAAACAATGAGTGAGAGACGAAAAAGGAAATTAATTACAATCACGAAGACATGGAATCAGCCCAAGTATCCATCTATAGATAAGTGGATTGAACAGCTACAGGATATTTACACAATGGAATTCTACTTGAAATTCTACTTTTAATTCTAAAAAAGAAGACAATTTTACCCCTTGCAACAGTATGGATGGACCTGGAGAACATTATGCTAAGTGAAATAATCTAGTCAGAGAAACACCAATATCAGATGATCTTACTTATATGTGGAGTCTAATGAATAAACTAGACTAACAAGGAAAATGGTGACAGACTCAAAGATGGACAGCAAATGACAGCTAGTGCGGGGAATGGGGATGTTAAGTGGTGGAGGATTGAGCAAAAAGGAAAAAGGACTCATGGACATGGACAACAGTGTGGTGATTGCAGGGGGCAGGGGGTATAAATGGACCAAATGGTAATGGGGGAAAATGCAATAAAGATTAAATTTAGGAAAAAACAAGAACAAGCACTCTTACAGAGTTGAAAACTTCTCACAGAAAAAAAATATGAAAGGAGAAAAAGAAAGCATAACATGAATTGATGGCAAATAGCTTAAAATGATTTAAAGTTAGGTTAACAAGAATACTTCATAGATCTGTAACACTGCCTCACTGACAGATGTAATAACATTTAAATTCTAAGTTGTATTTAGATACAGGCGCATAGATGGAGAGCAGGATGACAGCTGGTGGGGGAGGTTAGAGAGTAGAGGGATCAAGCTAAAAGGTAAAAGGACTCATGATGGACAACAGCGTGGAGATTGCGTGGGGGAGGCAGTTATAAGGGGACTAAATGAAAATGGAAAAAATACAATAAAAATAAATAAGTAAATTCAAAGCTGATGCTTGCAAGAATATCCAATGTGTGTATTACATACAGGTATGTAACAGTGGAGTGAGACATCTCCATAGAGGCATTAAATGGATCTGAAGAAAAAAGGTTGTTTTGATTTTATCCAGACAATGGACAGGATAAAAGGTTGTTTTTTTAGGAAACGGTGCACTGAGCAGTAGCAATTGTATAAAGAAGTGATTTGATGTATGAAGGAAAACAAAATTTGTGCCTTCAGAGTATGTTTCTCAGATTCAAATCTTATACAACTGTGAATAAATTGTCAATAACCTAGGGCTTAAAATAGATACCTGAAAACCTTATTTCCATTCAAAACACAGCTGATTCTTGCTGTTAAATTTCAGCACTGCAAGACTGTTTTCCTGTGCATCACGGGTAAAATTACTAACATGACACAGTTAAATGGAAAAATAGTCCGTTTCAAACATATGAAGACTCATTATGTAAATAGGGTTGAACATCTGTTCTGTTTCCCCAGAAGATCATAAATAAGGAAGCAAAAAGTAATACAAAGTATTGTATTTAGTTTTCTAATATAACATTCACACCTGTGTCAATAGCAGTCATAAGATTTTTATCTTTTCCAACTTAAGGAAAGAACAGACCAGTTTTCTTTCTGGGCATTAAGTCCTACCAGGAGGTGAGATGAAAGAAAGTTGGACTGCAAATTGTGAATCTGTTAGAAAAAATACATAGTATTATGTGCACCTCACATATAAATCCAATGCCTATTGTTACTACAACTAGTTGTGTTTAAGTTGGTACTGTATCAGGGTAGTCAAGACTGAGTTTTAATACAGGTTAATTGAGTTCGTAATTAGCCAGGAGATCCTTTCTCCATCAGAACCCTAATTCTTGTCCTATAATTAGGTTTAAATACAAGATATTGATTTACTAGTAATTAAATCTGTGGGAAGGTTAAGCTGCTTATACTGGTATCAGATTCAGACAAAGGAGTTTCAAGTTAATTGCCTTCTAGAAAAGATTCTAAATAAATTAGATGTTCTAGATTATGCTGCAGACCAAGATAAGGGGATTTAAAATTTTTAGGTAAGAAAAATCATGTATCAAAGAACATTTTAAAAAATCACAGGATAGTGATTCCAAGAACATAATAAAAGAGAAAATTTTCATACAAAATGAACTCATGGGGTTGAAAAATATTAACATAAATGTCTTTAAGTATTAGTAGATTCTTTTTCAAATGTGCTTTAAAAATAACTGAAAACTCCCGGAGGGTTCAGCTTTGGGCGGCAAGGCCCTTTCAGTCCATAATGTAGTGTGAAGCATGCATTGCTTCAGAATACTTGGAGATTACACTCTATTAAGCAATAACATTACTCTCTTCAGCGTTTCTCAAAACGTGTTTTGAGGTTTCCTTGCTTTAGAAGATTTCAGGATGTTTGTTCAAAATTCAGATTCCTGGATCTCTCCAAAAATTTACAGAATCGGAATATCTATTCTCAGGCCCAGTAAATTCATTTTAACAAGAGCCTTAGGTGCTTGTTATAAAGTTAATATTTGAAACCTTTTGTGCTATTTTAATCAAATTCCTCTAAAGTAGATCGTTTTTACTTGAGCTGTGATAGCTTTATCAAGTGTTTGTTTAAACATATATTCTAATCCCTTGTCGGTGCTAGATAATTTAGTGCTCACTTTGAATTATGATAGATTAGATTATTTCTGTTACAAAAGATAGCAGAAGCTCAGGTCATTTTATGGCAAGAAGAGATCATTCAGTAAAGTCAGATGCTCCTTCCTGTAACAGATATGTGTTCACTCCAATGCCTGCCTGTGCTCACATGTTTGCAGTGCCCCACCCCCTCTAAATGCTAGTCTACCTGTAATGAATGTTTCTGAATTCATAGTAGTCATGTTAAAATACTGTCCCACTTCTCTGAACTTACCTTGAAAATTTTTTTGACAGACTTAGATCTTTCTAAAATCCTCTGAAAATATTTCTGGGATGCTAGGAAAGTCTCTTTTGCGTACCAGGTGCCTGTTCACCTGGCCTCTTCATGGCATTCTATTGCTCTCTTGTTATTGCTCTGACCCACCAGGACGCCATTTGCTATGTTGCCATCGTCTGTGGAAAGCAACAGTAACTGGTGCCAGGATGGTGATAGCATTGCTTGCTGACAACTCGGCCACTCCCATTGGGCAATTACAAGAACACTGGCTGACATTTTCAGAGGTTCTCCATTATGGCCAACGATGTTGGCAGCCATGCTGGGTTCACTGTACTCACATCATCCCACGGGAGAGACGGTAAAGAAAAAAAGGCAGAATTACTACTGACTTTTACTTTACTCCTCTAACTTAGAGAATTTGGATTAGAAAAATGTGACGGACACAACCTTGTACTGGGAATATCAGGTCCCTCTGGTGCCATTGAAGCAATTAGCTGTGCTGTCATTCTCCCGGGTGATACATTCTTTCCCAGAAATCTTCATTTCCTTTAAAGACACTGCATCCTCGCATTTATGATAACCAATATTACATGAATCCTACACATTTTTATTTTAATATTACATCTATAGAGGTACAATTTACCTACAGTAACACTCATGAATTTTAAGTGCACAGTTTTATTAGTTGCATAAGGAACATAAGAAGCGTGACACAGAATACTGACTGTCCTTCACAAAGTTCCCTTGTGTGTTTGAGCAGTCAGTCCTTCCTGCCTCTGACCACTGGCAACCACAGAGCATTTTCCGTCACTACAGAGCCCTAGGATGGTATCCACCTTCTCCTTCCTGAGGTTCTGTCTCTGGCATCAGACAGTTTCCTCTTCTGAATTCACAGATTATTCTAAGGTTTATGTAAAGCTCCAGATCTCTCTTTATGTAGATCTTGCCTCTCTAAAATTCTGTGTTTACAGATCTTAGTAGCCTTGGCCTCCTAAAATTCCAATCTCTCACTTGTTCACCGGACTCTCTGAATTTTTCATCTTTGCACTGTATCCTGGAAAATACCTGCCTGTATTAAACCGGTGTAATTGCAGGGCTCACCTTGTGAATTCCTTTTCTCTCTGGTATCAATCACAGTTCCTTGCTGCCTATTGTGCAATATCTGAAAACTTTTCTTTTGTGTCAAGTTTTCAGTTGTTTAACATGGGAAAGTATATTCAGAAAGCTTTCTTTACTTCATCTTCTTTGGAAGAAATAATCTTGTTACATATATGAAAAAATTTAGTGTAAAATTATAATTATTCTGAATGAAAGAACAAAATCTCTTTGATTAAATTTTATAGGAAAATCAATACCAATATAAAACAAATGACATTTGTTTAGAATATCATATTTATATTATTTTTCTCTGCATCCTTTTCTGTCTGGTGTTTCACATATATAAATTAATCATTAAAATGTTTGGCACAATATAGGCATTTAAATAAAATTCTTTACTAAATGGGATTTTTAGCAAATAATTATAGTCTTACTGGGAAAGGGAGTCTACTATTTAAATTTAATACATAGGAACATCTGCTCAAATTATTATTAAATGACAAATATGTAAGTTAAAACAGTTTTTTTTTTCTATTTTCATAGGGTAAAAATATATGTAATATTATTTCCTGGAAAAATGTTATTAAATACACATTTTTTGTTCATCAGTGTAGACTATGTTCACCCTTATATAATACTTCTCTATAGTATGTTTCATTAATTTGGCAAAGTCTACTTAATTAACAATCACTACATGATATGGCTTAACTGAATCATAAAATTTGTAGTAATCTAGTCAGTCTGCCCAATAATATCAAATCTATAATTCCAACATAAATTATAATGCATGGCTTATAATTAAAATAATCTGAGCCACAAGATCCTACAATTCTTTTCATGTATTGGAATAATATGCTATTTTTCCTATGTATTAGGAGAAGCCCTTGGCTCAACAGTGCTTCTCAATATTTTTTCACTAGTATATCCCAGTAATAAGGATACCCTATTTTAAAGAATTCAGCTCAAAATAAATGTACTTAATGAGCAACCATAAAAATTCATACTTTTATATTCACTACAAAAAATATGTTATAGCATAAAACTAGTACTTCAACATATTTTTCCAAAAATGTTTTAATAATATTAATAATACTTGAACATCTTGTGAGTTTAGTTTATTCCAAACTTTGCAGAACTCCAGCACATGGCTATTTGGCCTAAACTAAGAATATTAAATAGGCTGGCAGGGGTGTCCAACCCACGGTCCATGGGCTAAATGGGACCCAGGACAGCTTTGAATGCGGCCCAACACAAAACTGTAAATTTACTTAAAACCTTTTTTTTTTTTTTTTTGCTCATCAGTTTTCGTTAGTGTTTGTGTATTTAATGTGTGGCCCAAGACAACTGTCCTCTTCCAGAGACTCCAAAATGTTGGACTGCTCTGAAGAGAGCAAAGGTTTTCTTCCATTTTTAGGTCCAACCCTTGGCAGCTATATGACACTGGGCAATTTATTTAGGACTTAATAAGCCTCATATTTCTCAACTAACAGAGACAAATATTCTTACTCTGAAATACAATTTTGAATATTGTAGTTAAGTGCTAGATTGAAGTGGCTTCAAGAGTAATTTTTTAAAAAGTAAAATCATGACTCATGTAAAAATAGAATGAACTCTTGTCAAAAAAAATTATCCAACTGATTAAATGTAAGAAAGATGCTATAAATGAGCCAAAGAGCATTTGAAAAGTAGATACATGTCAACAGCATAATAAAAAATGTCAATTCCTTTTTTGTATCTAGTGGGTTAGATGCAAAAATGATGATCATCTGATAGAGCCATAAACTCTAACCTCTAGAGTTACCAAATTCACTAGACAGAAATAAATTTGCAATTTGAATAGAAAAAAATCCACAACTTAATTTCAGCTCCAATAGATTTTTTTAATTGTCCCGTCAACAGAAAGTCAAGCTCTGCAGTACAACGAACACCCAGTGATCTCTTCCGCCTGTTTCCAATTTTCAGATGAGTTGAAGAATGAATGGAGAATTGAAAAAGCTATTGCACTGAAAAAATTAATTAAAGCACTATATGTGACATTTTTAAATGGTGAGGTGGAAAATGTATATGTAGTGCTTTAAAATTAAATTTCCACTATTTTTGGGCAACTAATAAACATTGTATTTAACTTTTACTATGATTTTGAGAGGTATTTAAAATCTTTTTCATCATTGATCAAATAGTGAAACTGGGGCCTAAAATAGAACATATATAATAAAATTCTTCTCCTTCCTATTAGCTTTGTAATGTGTGTAAATATAGTAATCTTAAAAGTAAAGCAAAATAACTGTGTGTGTGTGTGTGTGTGTGTGTGTGTGTGGTTCTACTATTTTAGATACTACTCTGACTTGTGCCCAAATATCACATTCCATAATTTTGGCCTTAGAGCTACAGCACCTGAAGATCTGGATTCACACAATCTACTCCTGAGTGTACGTTACAAAGGGGTCATTGTGGAGAAAGAGAAGACAACACTTGCTCCTGTTGAGTAGTTCAGAATTGCTCTGTTTTTAGGGCCACGTTGAAGCTGGTCTATGTTAACCTATAGTAGATAGTAATAGTCATCTGCTTCTGGATGGAGTTTTATTGATGTTGTTTGCGGGGGTGGGGGCTTGTTGTTTGTTTTAACCAACTCTCAGCAGCCAGAGGATGTTTTAACCAAAACAAGCAGTTGGGTTTTTCTTTTCAAATGGGAGAGAACACAAGAATTTTAAGGACATAGGTAATTTGTATGCTTAAATGTTGAGAGTCTGATGGCTTCGACAAGGTTTTTTATTTGAAAACGAATTATCTGCTAAGAGAGAAGAGGCTGGTAGAGCTGGAGATGTAAGACAAAAATATACTACTAAGTTTGAACTCAATTCTGTCTCTCACTCTTCCTGTGGACATATTGAATCAAATGCATAGGACCAAAGGAATAACTTAGAGGAACCTTCCTTTTCAAGAGAGTTCAAAGAAAAGGAGCAGAAGAGGCAATAAAGGCTTAGTTCAAAAGACTGCAGTGGAACCAGGAAAATCAAATGAGATGAGTTTCATGGTGTAGGACAGAACAAAAAAGACCATATGCTGCAGACAGTTCATGTAGCAGGAGTGAACTGGAAAACCGATTCTTAAAATTTCAGAAGAATGCAAATAAAATTACATAACGCCCTGGCGGCTGTGGCTCAGTGGATTGAGTGCCAGCCTGCAAACCAAAGGGTCACAGGTTTGATTCCCAATCAGGGCACATGCCTGGGTTGCAGACCAGGTCCCCAGTAGGGGGCATGCAAGAGGCAACCACACATGGATGTTTCTCTCCCTCTCTTTCTCCCTCCCTTCTAGTCTCTCTAAACATAAATAAATAAAATCTTTTAAAAAATTATACAATGCTTTTTAAACTGTCTTTTCCAAAAATATTGACGTACAATACCAAGTTGGAACATTTTAGAGTCATTTATACAGTTGGACCTATCTCCTTAATCCTCCTTCTACCAGATTTGTATAATTTCTGTTGCATTATTTCTCGAAGCAGTATAAAGAAATTACTTCACACAGAAAGAGAAGTAGATATCTTCAACAACAACTTACTTTGGGCAATTTAGATAACTCACAGATCTCCATTAGGCAGTGCTTTCTTTCCACACTGTTTACTATTATAAATGGGACTTCAAATGGTTTTTGTGATGGTGGGTAGATTTGGTGTCTCTTATTTCAGTTACAGATTTTTTGCATTTTTTCATCATTTTAATAACACAATAGAATATGTGCCCTCTGCTGTATTTTGCCCAGAAAATTGTCTGTCTGTCTATCTACCTATCCAATCTATTGATATAGTTACACATTAAGATGAAGACTGCCAATAGGGCCTACTGAATTCCTTAAACTATTACTAAAACAGAATGTCTTTCCTTGTCTTCTTTTTCTTCTCATTATAGTTAATGTATTCATTTACACATTTAAACATACTGAGAACATATTACAAATGACCGAATGACCTGGTGTGTTGAGAAGAAACAAAATGAAAGAAATTGGAAGTCGTTTACTTTTTTATATACATGAAAATAAAAATAAAAAGCAATCCAAGAGCTCAGAGAGTCAAAAAGAAACAAAAGAAGCACACAGAGAATACATGTAAGACCTCCTCTCTGGGCAGAAATAAACAGAAGGCAAAAAAATAAACAGAAGGTGACAGGTTAAATGGCCATTCCTGGCCACAGAAATGGCTTCATTTGTATCCGCAGGGACTGCAAGGTCATTTTAATACAACTTTACTCTAAAACGGATGTTTCACCAGGTCGGTAGGAAAGGGAATGCGCCAATGACAGTTTACTGAGGAGAACCGTTTTAGCTCCCCAGCTCATTCTACTGACTCCGATTTGAAGAAACCAAAGTCATGCCGTTTCCATGAGAAGCCACAGTGAAGAAGTGCAAGGCCGGTGTTCACCACTGAAACAATCATCAGGGGAAGCGTTTGTGCAGACTTCCACTCTATAGCACAAGCGGGGAAGATGCACAATACCACGGGAGAGCACTGTTCACCCTCTTATATGCCAGTCTTAACATAAAAATCAAAGATTTGACAACAACCATCTAACCAGGGGTGTCCATCCTGTTACCCACGGGCCACATGCGGCCTGGGATGGCTGTGAACAAAGTCTAACACAAAATCATACATTTGCTTAAAACATATGACATTTTTTTGTGTGATTACGTGTCACAATGTATTTAATGTGTGGCCCAAGAAAACTCTTCTTCTTCCAGCGTGGCACAGAGTCACCAGAAGGTTAGACACCCCTCATAGTGTAAGTACCCCTAATTTGCAATGACATTACATTTTTTATTGAATTTACTGGGTGACATTTGTTAATACAATAATGTAGGTTTCAGGTATACGATTCTATCAGGCATCATCTGTACAATGTATTGGGTGTTCACCACCCTGCGTCAGGTCTATTTCCATCACAATTTATCCCCTTGCACTCTCTTCCACCTGCCCCCACCCTTCTTTCCTTCTGGTAATCACCATACTGTTGTCTGTGTCTGTGAGGCTTCCTCTTGGTCTTTGCTTAATCCCTTCACCTTTCTCCAACCTCCAGCCTCCATCCCCTCTGGCAGCTGTCGGTCTGTTCTCTGTATCTATGAGTCTCTTTCCTGAGTGTTTGTTAGCAAAAAGGCTCCATTTAAAATGTTAGAAAGAGAATCAACTCAACAATTGACATTTCCTTCAATCATCTCTATTTTGGTTTTTAAATTAATGTTCTGCTCTTTCTGCTTATAAACTGCAGTGTAGAAGAGATGAGTACAGTGATTTTAATCTACTATTATTTTCTCCAGAATATTTCTTTCCAAACTCAAATACATATGCAGTGTTTATACATAAAGGCTGCCAGTTACAAATTTTATATTCCTAAACTAGCAGTTTTTCCTTCCAGAGGACTGAAGTCAAACATATTTTGGGGGATCAGAAGGCCCTGTATTTTGAAGAGTGGTCCATGAAAAAACCATCAACACCACTTGGGAGCTTGTTAGGATAAGAACTTTTATTTTAACAAGACCCCAGTGATCATGTGCACGTTAAAGTTCGAGAAAATTTATGCACATACAAAGTTCTATATAACTGGTTTACACATGCAAAGTGGGGAAAGGTGGCATGAGAGTTAAAAATCCTTTTCAGGGGAATTATATCTTATGGTGTTATCTACTATGATTTTGTATATATTCCCTGATATGTTGAATGCATGTGTATACTGAGCTTTGCAACTCTATAGTATATTCACATGAATTAAGAATTGTGTTTTAAATGATTATTCAGTTGTGATTTTACAAAGAGATTATAAGAAATATTATTATAAGCTAACACAGCTAATCTTTATATTTTAAGAACATAATTGTTAAAATAATCATTTATTGGTTTATTCAACTCAATCCAGTATTCTTTCTAAAAATACAAACTATATTACATTCATAAATCAACGGTTAATTTTAATTTTTGAAGCATAAACACAGTGGTGTCCTGAATATATTATTTGTTTTTCTTTTCTACATTGGTCTTTGGTCTTTAACCAGTGTTAATATTATATTGGATCAATATGGAAACTAGGAGACATTTTTGGCTTTGTCCTAGATTCACTTTCAGGTTCTTTATGAGGTTATGACTGAACTCTACTGTACATTTTAAATGGGAGAGTCACCTCTGTTTTCAAACTATGTTAGTCATACATAGTAAAACCAATAATAAGAGGCAAATGCTGATATCTGCTATACAACCATCGCTTTGCACTTCGAGTGCTATAGAATCATTACTCTCTCTGGCATATGTACTGACTCAGGGGAATTTTTTTCTGTTTTGTTATTATTCATAGTGAAATTATGTTTCTTATTTTAGTAAGAACATAGAACAATTAGTACATTTTATTTCTATTCTGTTTATGAGGCATAATGATAATAAGATGAGGGAGGCATAAGAATTTCATTTGAATTTACTAGAGAAATTTAAAGAAATAATGCTAACCATGTTAAGCCAAATCCTGAAAATTACCCCTTATATGTCATAACTCTTTCATGTGATTATTACCATTACTACACCACCAAGAACAAAATCTCACTTTATGTGTTTGTGATAATAAAAGCAGTTATACATGCTAATTTTGATGCTGGAGTCTGGAAAGGTATTTGCTTGAATGTGAATTTGTTGTTTTCCACATCCAACTCCAGTCCTATCATCCCCATCTTCAAGGGAATAGTTTCTGGGGTAGCCAATCAGGGCTGTGAAATTTGAAAAAAGCATCTGGTACTACCAGGGTCCTCACAGAGGAAAGAGGGACTGGTCTTATTCATTTCCGGGCCTACAGGGATCTTGGTGGTTAGCAGTGAAGAGTTTAGCAGCAACAATGAGATTTGTGCCGACTCTATAGAGACCTTGGTACTCTGACTTCCATGAACCCCCAAAGGGAAGAAAGAGATAGATCCAGCCTATGTCACTGTCCCTGGGAGGACCTCTGACCTCTTGGCTCAGAGTGGATACTGAGAACTCGTACCTGTGCCTGAATTTCCCCTTCCCCTGGGACTGACAGAGACGTGTCATTTGCTTCTGGGTTGAATTAGGAGGTTCATTACCAGGTCACATAGTCATCTCAGGCTTGATTTTATTTTGAGTAAAATAAATCTGAATTTTTACATCATAGTTAAAGGAAAATAATAATTCAACTAGGAATACTCAGCAACTAGAGAGAGAAACAACAAGCAAAATACCCACCTCCTAGTGACATGGATTTGCTATAGAAGGCAGGATACAACTTGATGAGTAAGTGAATATACTATTTTAGTAGATTTGATTATAGCTATTGGGAAACAAAGTAGCCCATAATTTTTGAATATCAACATTTTATGTATCATTTAAAAGACTAAAGTTTCACAATTGAGTCTTAAAAAGTAACCTAGAAAATAAAATTGAAGAAATCTCTCAGAGCAAAAATGCAAATAATTTGAATTCACGAGGAAAAAGATATAGATGTGGAAAATGGATCTGTATACATGTAAAAAGAGAATTCAAAAGAAAAGAATGGGAAAATTGAAGTAAAAAAAGAAGTTAAAAGTTTGAGGGAAATTGCATCTTCATTAAGCAGGATTGAGGTTTATCCTGATAAAAGTCATGAAGTCCATGATTAAAAATGTAAACTTACAAGCTTTCAGACAAAGGAAGCTACTTATAAAGGAAGCAAAGAATTAGTTTGGCTTCAGGATTCTCACTGGGAACACTAGAAGCTAGAATACAGTGGGAGAGAATTACAACAAGGGCACTTACCCGAAGATCCCATGTCCAGATATCATTTATCAGCCAGAGTGTGAGAGATATAGATTTATTTGTAGAGAGATTTACAGACTGTATCACCCACAGAAGGAAACACCCAAATGAATTCAAAACATTAATCAAACCTGTTTCCAGATGGTACAGATGAAACAAAGAGAAAATGCTGGTGAACAAGGAATATATGACGCATCCCAGTGACTGGAGTGTTTTAAGAAGATATCGCATGAAGATATTTCATGTGGATGGAACATCATACAAAGAAAAACCATAATTGAAAGTAAAAGTACAAAGTCACCTCAGCAAAAGCATAATCTGGTGGGTGGCAAAAATGGAGAAGGAAAAACATTTCAGATGATAATCAGGAGAATAGAACTGCTGGTGAGGCAAAAGAATCAGTGTTTGCCTTTATAAAATTCCATAAATGTGTACTGACCATCTACTCTTTGCCAGGTGCTCAGATTACACTATGAACATACAAGAAAGGGTGCTTGCATTTGATATATATGCATTCAGTGATGATGTATGCAAAAGTAAGTAACCATTAATAGAATTGCAATGAATAGAAGATATCCTATGTTTACATGGGAGATAGAAAAAAAAAAAAAGAACAGTAATTTGATTAACCAGCAAAATTAACATAACAGGAAAAAAAGAAATTGACAAAGTTAGGCTGAAAAAAATAATATCTGCATTGTGAATTGTGCACTGCATACAAAGATGGTGAATTCTTACATGAAAAATACTGTTTCATATTCCACTTTTTCATAAGTTGTGGTTACAAAAATGTATTTTGGAGTAATTCATGGAGAAGTATACTTGTAATTTGCCATTTTTGTATATGTGTGTTATATAATTCCATAAAAGTTAATTTAAAAATAAATAGACACAACTTATAAAAAGAGGGTGCAGACTTTGTCTTCCTTTTCCCCATTCTCTCATTTACTGTAAGACATTGGGGATGTGTTATGCGCACGTGTGCATGTGCACACAGGTATATCATGAACTTTTTTGGCCAGAAACCTTTGAGCCAATCTTTATCTCCCAAAGCACATAGTGATTCAATTTGAGTCTAGTAATAAAATTTAATTGAGTGGATCAAATAAAAACAAGAGCTCTGTTAAACAGATCAAGGGTTATTCCAAGAGAGTTTTCTGAGACTAGTCTTCATAAGAAATTGCTTCAATTTCTGTCTATATTTTCATATCCCCACCACCACCCCCAATAAAGAGCCTTTGCTGGAATGCTAGAAAGGAGTCTGAGGCCCTGGACCTGGCAGCAGGAGGATGTGCATGTCTAGCTCAGGGGTACTTTCAAGAAGAGCTTGAGCCTCTGAGTGGCAACAAGTATGTCTCTTCTACACTATGGGTGAGAAAAGGAATAAGGCCAGCAACGCCTGAAGCTCATTGTTGGACATACAAGAAGCAGTCGTCCACATGCTGAAGCACTCCAAGCAGAAATCACATGACAGGAGTGACACAATAGGTTTTCGGTAAAGAAAACCTGCAGAAATCTACAAAAGCCTGATTTCCAACAGGAGATCAAAAAAAAGCCTGATTTCAAAGAAATCAGGTAAAGAAATCAGGTAAAAATTTCGGTAAAGAAAACCTGCAGAAATCTACAAAAGCCTGATTTCCAACAGGAAATCAAAAAAAAAAGCCTGATTTCCAACAGGAGCGTTATGTGAAATAAATCAGGTGAATGTCTTGCATCCAAACACTCTCTTTTTGGTTAGCTTTGGAAGACTCAAATCAAATTATTTTACCATAATGAACCTCAGATACAAAGGAAATCGTGTTCACAGAAATATTTCTTTAAAACATTGACAAGTATTTCTCCCATTTCCAATTGAATAGAAAATAGAACCTGGTGGAAATAATAATCATTTATCTCAGGCAGAATAGGTTTTTTGAATCCAGGACCAAAAATAATCATACACTTACAAAAAGCATTCACTTAAATGCTCCATGATGATGCCTTGTACTGCACTATCAATTTTCACAATTTTATGTAGTGTCAAAGCTCTCTGAAGAATGTCATTTGTTGCTATTTCAACCCAAACATCAAAAAAAATTAGACAAGCAGAAAAATTATTTAAAGCTCTTCATTATTTGAGTAATTTTATATTGCAGACAAAGGCACAGAATTTTCAATAACCCTTTGCAGGGTACTCTATGAAAATAGAAAAGGACTTAGTGACTATAGGAGTTTCTGCAGTAATTTTACATGAGAATGCTTGATATGAATGGAATATAATGCTAGGAATAACAGTATTGAAGTTAAAAATACAAAGTTCTCTCAGCAAAACATCATCTGGTAGGTGGCAGAAGGGGAGAAGCAAAAATATTTTTAAAAATCAGGAGAATAAAACTAAGATGATTTTGTGCTAAGGAGCTAAGGTGATTTTTTTTAAGTTTGCCTGTATATTTTAGTACATGGCATTATACTATTTCATTAAGCTCCATTAATATATTATAATAATATGATGCTAGCTATATTTTTCAAATCTAGCTTTAGCTACTTAGTCTCATTGAATAAGCTAACAACTGCCTCCCTGGTGTGGGTCACTGTGGTGCCCTGTTCCCTGGAAACCAATGGCACCACATCCCTAGATAATGATGCCCCCTGGAGGTGCCATGCACGTAGACATAGGCCTTGCCCTACTCTCTCCTGGTGGTGTCTCTGGATCAGTGTCAACTCCCACAAATGGTATGTGTGCTTCCAATTTTGCATCACTCTCATCCTTATTGCACATCAGAGGTATTTTCTGCTGAGGTAAATCACAAATACTTTAGACAGTAAAATCACTTATATGTATAGAGTAAAGGATAATTATAAAGAAAATACCCTCAAAATCATCACCCATGTCAAGAAACAGAACATCGCCAGCTCCCCGTGAAACACATTATGCCTCTTCCTTATGACTCTGTTCCTTCCCTTCTTAAGATCACGTAATCCTGACGTTCGTGGTAGGAATGTCTTTGCTAGACATGGTTGTGGCTTAATCTACCCTGTCTTCATTTCTAAACAATATAAATACATTTTCAAGATGTATCTTCCTTCCAAGTGACTTTGTTTAGATTTGCTTATTTTTATACTTTTTAAAAATTGTACCTAAATTGCAAATGTAATGGCATAAATTTGTTCATAACATTTTCTTATTACTTTTTAAATATCTGTATCGCTGTTCTCTTTAATTTCCATATATATTTTGTGCTTTCAGTCTTCTTACGATCTTGTCTAGCCAGATAGTTTTTCATTTTATGTGTTGTTCTGTGAAACCACACTTTTCATTTTTTGATCTTCTCTATTTTAGGTTGAGTTTCTATTTCATTAGTTTTAAAATAGTTTCTTTTAGAATAGTTGTAGAGGTACCGAATTATTTGGAAGACAGCACAGAGAACTCAGAGTTCTCACACCCCACACCAGGCTTCCCTTGGTATTAGCAGTTCTACATTAGCACGGCACATCTGTCACAATTAATAAATCAATATTAATGTGTTATTATTAACTTATAGTCCCTCCTTTATTCGGACCTCCTCAGCTTTTCCTAATGATCTTTATCGGTTCCAGGATCCCATGCAGGATGCCACATTACATTTGGTCATTTTTTGTCTTTAGGCCTCTCTTGGTTGTGACCCTTTGTCACATTTCTTGATTTGATGAACTTGAGAGTTTTGACCAATTTTTTGGTAGAATGTCCTTCAAATGGGATTTTCCTGATATTTCTCTCATGATGAGACTGAGATAATGTGTTTTAGGGAGAAAGGCCACACAGACTGGGGCAGGGCCATTCTCATCACAACACATCAAGGGTCCATACTACTAATAGGACTCATTGTTGTTGCTGTTAACCTTGATAATCGAGCTTGAGATTGTGAATGTCAGTTTTCTCTTTTGTAAAATTACTTCCCCCCATTCCTTTCCATATTGTACTCTTTGAAAGAAAGTCACTGTGCACAGTCCACACTGAAAAAGTGGGTAACCCCACTGTGCCTCTTAAGAATGGAATATCGACTTAAATTATATGAAATTCTTTCTCATAGGATTCTTCCCCATGTATTTATTATTATTAGAATTTTCTCGCCTATTTATTTATGTAATCATTTATTTATATCAACATGGACTCAAGAATATTTATTTTATACTTGGGGTTATAACAAAATACTACTTTATTTTGTTGCTCAAATTGTCCCAGGTTTGACCACTGGGAGTTTTCAGTTGGTCCCCATGTCCTTTTGACCTACTCTCCTCATCGTGTATATTTGTGTGTGTATGAACATGTGTGTACATGTTTGCATCAGTACCTTATCACTTCCATATGGCACTCCCATACCATATGCTCCAGGCTTGACTTGTATGTATCCTGCCGTAGTCCTAGAGTCAGTCATTTCTCCAAGGAATGCTGATTCCTTATAGCAGAGAGTAATAAAAATGAAGATCTGGGTAGTAGGTACCCTTGTTGTTACTGGGATGTTTTTTTCTTCTAGGTCCACTTAACAAATGGAGGTTGGAAATGTATGTGTTCATACTCAGATATGTATACATGTATACCTCTAATTAGTTATATATTATATTTCTCTCTATATATTAACTGAATGTGACTTCATCCTGATGTTGATGTCTCTAACTCCAGTGTATTACCACATGAATCATCCTAGCTTCCTTCCCCTGATCATACCCAATATCCCACTTCAACGGTGAAAAACTTGGCTCTTACCATTTGTCATTAAGCTACACTCAAGGTCAGTACACACATATGTTCAATTCAGAAGTGTTAACTTGTAGTCCCATGGGGACCGATGTATTAGTACAGTGCTCATATGCAGTTCTTGTCTTCAGCGTTACACACTCCACTCATTTCCAAGGTTACATAAATGAGCACCATATTCTCCCACCTGCTTCAGTGAGGTTGTTTCCTATATTTATAGCACATTTAGAGTTTTTGTTACATTCTGCCTTCTATCCTGTGATCTCTAAATCTCCTAAATAACTTACTAAAATTTGTATATGCATCAAACTTAAAAGGTTCCCTACAGCAAAAGAAATCATCAACAAATTGAAAAAAGCAACCTATGACATGAGAGAAAATATTTGCAAACCTTAAAATATTGAAGTTTACTCTTTGTCTCTTTGTGCTTTAAGTTCAAAGGATTTTGACAAATATTTAATCTCTTTTACTTATCATCATAGTATCATATAAAATAGCTTTACTAAAAATTCCATGTGTTTTACCTATTCAACACACACACACACTTTCTCTCTCTCTCCCACACTCCCTCTCTCTCCCTCTTGGTGAGAACACATGTTTTACTCTCTTAGCAGTTTTAAATTACATAATATAATGTTATCAACTACAGTCACCATGTTGTATATTAGATCCTCAGATTTCATTTATCTTATAGCTGAAAGTTTGTACCCTTCTACCAACCTCTCCCTATTTCCTCCACCCACCTACTGGTAACCACTTTTAAAATCTCTGTTTCTGAATTCAACATTATAAAAAGTAATGGTTTTTAGGTTCCATGTGTAAGGGTTACCATACAGTATTTGTCTTTGTGTCTGGCTTCTGTTATGTAGCATAATACACTCCAGTTGTATCCACATTGTCACAAATGCCATGATTAATTTATTTTATTAAGGCTTAATAATATCTCATTACATATACATCTCACATTTTCTTGAACATCCATTGAGAGTCAGGTTGTCTCCATACCCTGGCTATTGTGAGTAATGTTGCAATGAATGTGGCAGTGCAGACACCTCAAGGTATCTGCTATACTTTTTGTTACTTCCAAGGTGTGTGTGTGTGTGTGTGTGTGTGTGTGTGTGTGTTAATTCTTTGGGATTTTCTACATAGATAATTATATCATCTTTGAACAAAACATTTTTATTTCTTCCTTCCAATTCTTTACCTTCATTTTGTTTTCTTACTTTATCTCATTATCTAAGACTTCCAGTAGGCTACTGAATAGGAATGGTGAAAGAAAACATTCTTAGTGTCCCATGGCCTACAGTGATTACAGGTCACTAAAAATTATGTGGTAAACAGTATCAACAGACTGAATAGTTTCTTCAAAAGAGTCTTAATTCCTAAGTCATAGGTACAGAAGTTTTATATACCAAATTATGCAACCCTCCAGCCACAGAAAATTTATCTCAGTTGGAAAACAATGAGATGTTTACATTCAAATTTATTGTTAATTAACAAAAACCAAGACAATGAATATCTTACTTTCCATTTCTTTTGACATATACACTATAACTCCAGTATATCTTGACACACGATCTGTATGACATAGACTATCTATTAATGTTCATGATTACAACTTATTTGGACTTAAAAGATTCCGTAATTGATTTAATTGATATGAATTATAAGTTAACTAAAAGATCTCATTAAATTGTGTTAGAATGACCTAAAGTAATATGCACCTTAGATAAACATTTCTCTACTGCCATTAATCATCATACATTCAAATAAAATGACTCAAATAAATGACTTAATATCACAGTGTCATATATTATCAAACTGCATGTCCAACAAATTGCTGGGTATATTATTACAAAATTACAACTTTGCCCTCATGATTCTCCCTCACCTGAAGTAACACAATATTTCTAATGTTTGCTTAATTTTACTCTTCCTGTAGTGTTGTAGATTTATTTCATCATAATGAAAAAATTCTTACTACCTGTAGTCTTTTCTCTAGAATATTAAAGTTTTAAAAATTCCACACTTATAAACGGCATTAAATACAATAGCAAAGTAAACAGGTATAAATTAAATAAAAAGTTAATATCTCCTTTTGCATATGCAAGTATAGAGTGCTTTATTACTCAGAATCAACATAATTTTCATGTAAGATTACCTTTATATTTAACTGTATTTCTCCTATTATATGTTAGTTTCCACTCCAGTAATACTTAATTCTGAGCAATTGGTTAACTGCTGTCATTCTTCATTCATATCAATTAATATTTGTTATAAGATATTATTCTAATATAATATACCATATTTTATAAAATGCAGATGAAATTGATATAAAACTAAATTTGTAAATTGAATCTTGATGCGATTTGAAGAGCAGAGGATTTGGTTCAGGTGGATTAGTCATTATATAGATGAGGAGTTTACAAAAAGTTCATCTGTGAGGATTTGCATTTTTATATTGTTACACATTTTTATATTGCATTTTGTATTGTTACATGTTCTTCATGCAACAGAACATAAGAAATCTTGTAAAATTACTAATCAACATAGTCAGGTGGTGTAAGTCTAAGAGGAAGAAAGTCATCACATTGCTCACATAAGCAGAGGTGTCAGTTTCCTTCCTAATAATGCCATTACCACCAATTAAATTCTCATATGCAAATTTGAGCTGAATAAAATGCAATATATATATTTAAGTATATATTTAATATGTGTTTAATTATAAGAAAGTCTGTTTTTAGATTTTCAGACAATAATGTATAGGACAGTAATATCTGGAGAACTTCTAAGCTGCAGTAATGGGTGTAAACCCACATAAAGCCAGGGTGTGGCTGCCTCTGATGGGCCCCCAAACGGGGACCTGGCCCACAACCCAGGCATGTGCCCTGACTGGGAATCAAAGTGGAAACCTTTTGGATTGCAGGCCAGCACTCAGTCCACTGAGCCACACCACCCAAGGTGGATATTGGAATTTAATATTATTGAGGGAGCAGGTGTTTATAGACAGGGCACTAGAGTAAAGGGAGTTAGTTGTCCAAGAGAAGGGATATGCATAGGAAACTCAGAAGAGAGGTCTTATCATAATTAAATGTAACATCAGTATTAAACTGGAATTTAAAATAATAACATGTATTTACTTCCTGAATTGAGGGTGTTACAGTAAATTATAAAAAACAGATTATTAAAAATTAGATTTATTGATAAGAAATTTCTCATATTTTTACACTTTCAGAAGACAGCTGAATAGTAACTAAAATATCATGCATTATAATATGGTTCTACTTACAGCCAAGAAGACACATGTAACTCATCTCCAAATTGCACAACACCTGGATGGGTCCATAACTTACATTCATTAAGATAAGTATGCCAATCACATGCTTCGTGGCTATCAAAGTGGCTAAACGCTTATTCTGGATTTACATACTTGCCTTTTGGTTTGCTCAGTTACAGTTCAGGCAGAGAAAGTCTGTGGACCACACTATATATTTTAATAGATAAGAAATGTAAACACAATAGAAATACCAGAAACAATATCTTTTCTTTGAAACACATAAGAATTCTTTTTGTATATGTGTTATTTGAACATGAGGGGCATATGGAGTAAGGAATTCTTTTTCAGCTTTATTTCCTAAAAACACAAGTAAATGATATACCACTATGGATTATATTGACAATACAGTTGTTTGAAATTTAACTTTTGTGATGGATTATGTCTGGTAGTACTGTTGCATTAACAAAAAATACATTCTGGGTCAGTTTCTCAGATTAAGGAGCTTGTACTTCCTTCATCAAGAAAGTACTGCTGTAAAGATAAGAGGCAGCTAAGTTAAACAGTGGGTTGGTAACAGGATAAACATTGTGACTTACATAAGTTCTAATACAATAAATTGGAGAATATTGTCTGTATGATTAAATGACATGGAAGCCAACCAAAAATAACCACCACTGAACATTTAAATACAATAATCTTGAAAGGAAAAACCCTGTAAAGATCCTCTTTTGATATTTCCACAAAATTACAAATCAGTTTGATTCTATGTCTATTGTATTGAGTATTTTTAATTATATTAACACTCTCTTTTTTTAATTGTTATTTATTTATTAAAGATTTTTTTTATTTTTATTTATTTACTTTTAGAGAGAAGGGAAGGAAGGGAGAATGAGAGGGAGAGAAATATCAACGTGTGGTTGCCTCTCACATGGTCCCCACTGGAGACCTGGCCCGCAACCCAGGCATGTGCCCTGACTGGGAATCGAATCGGTGACACTTAGTTCACAGCCCGCACTGAATCCACTGAGCTACACCAGCCAGGGCTTTATATTAACACTCTTAATGTGAAAACAATCATGATGGTTTTTAATAGCAAGTCAGAATCACAGTGCAAAAATAAATGTAGGAAATATAAAATAACAAAGTTAATAAAATTATCATGACATTTCTTTTTGATGGATTGTCTTTACAGTTTTTTAAAATATTTTATTGATTATGTTACTACAGTTGTCCCTATTTTTCTCCCTTTACTCCCCTACAACTAGCATCCTGCACTCCCTTAGGAAAACCCTACACCACTGTTCATGTCCATGAGTCATACACATATGTTCTTTGGCCATTCCATTTCTTCTACTGTACTTTACATCCCCATGGCTATTCTGTAGTTACCCATTTGTGTTTCTTAATCCCCTCACCTCTTCACCCCTTCCCCCACACATCACTCCCATTGGCAACCATCAAAATGCTCCCTGTATACATGATTCTGTCTCTGTTCTTCTTTTTGCTTTGTTTTTTAGATTCAATTGTTGATAGATATGTATTTATTGTCACTTTATTGTTCATAGTTTTCATCTTCTTCTTTTTCTTAGGTAAGTCCCTTTAACATTTTATATAATAATGGTTTGGTGATGATGAACTCCTTTAGTTTTTTCTTGTCTGGGATGCTCTTTATCTGCCCTTCAATTCTAAACGATAGCTTTGCTGGGTGAGCAATCTTGGCTGTAGGTCCCTGCTTTTCATGACTTTGGATATTTCCTGCCAATCCCTTCTAGCCTGCAAAGTTTCTTTTCAGATATTAGCTGACAGATATTAGCTGGAGTTCTTATGGGAACTCCCCTGTAGGTAATTAACTGCTTTTCTCTTGCTGCTTTTAAGATTCTCTCTTTATCTTTAAATTATGGCATGTTTCATAATTTAACAATAATTTTTAAAGAAGTATGCAAAATTTATGTTACTGCACATCTAAGAAAAATTATTTAACAACTTAGAAATTTGATAGAAATATTTAAAATGTGCATTAAATAGATTCAGATATAGGAAATCTATGTATTCATGTATTTTATGAACACATAATTTAAATTTATTTAAAACTTCACAAATTAATTATTAAAAATGATCACTGATTAAGAATTAAAGATAAATTTTGAAAATATTGGATCACTTATTTCAGTTTGGGACAATATTTTCAAATGAATGTTGTGAAATTTATTTAAATTATTTTCTTCAATTTGGTTTTCCTACTATTCATCTTATTTAAAATAAATGAAATAGTTTAAGTATATATTATCTCCCCCCAAATCATGCTGTTAATCCAATTTAAATCAGATACATCAACAAGTTAGTAAACAAAATGCAAACTAATCTTTGATATTAAATACTTTAAGCATTAATATACATGGTATCTGTTTAAAATATGGTTGTAGGGATATACCATGGGTATATTATTAGTTATTGCCGCAACTATAATGCACAACACAGTTTCCTAATCCTCAGTGGCTTAAAACACTGAAATTTTGGTTTTGTTCATGAATCTGAGTTTGATTTCTTATGTATTAAAAATAAGCTGTGTGACAGATGATGGTCTGTGGGGTCCTGGGTCCACTAGGCCATTTTTTTTAAAAGATCAATAGTAGAAGAAAGGAAGTTCAGAGAAGGAAGTTCAAAAAGCCACTGAAACTGGGGCACATAATAGGACAGAAATAGAACACTCACAAAAAGAAGGAATGCCAGACACTCAATGGCTCCCAAATCTGTATCAGAAAGCAACAGACACCATCTTTTAAGCTGTACCAGAAGTGCAGCTGAAATATTGGATCAAGAATTAAAGTCAATCTCTGTGAATGAGAAAGTTTCCTAACCCTTTTCCATGATGGTATCTGAAGCATAGCCAGTTTCTCATGCAATATACAGGACCCAAACCTTGGGAAAAGTACAGCAGAAATCAACCTATTACCTAGATTAAGTGTGATTAAGTGAACATATAAACAAAGCCTAAATGAATATTTAGAACATTCATACCTATGGCCAACAGCAAGCATAAATTAAGAAAATACAAATAAAATCCATACAGCTAACAGAAGGAAAACAATAATGAACAGTTCCATATAGCAGTAACAGCTGCTGAAGACACTGAAGGCTTAAGACATGCGGGGGGATGAGGTCATAGGTCAAAAACTGCGCTTTTAAGGCTAAGTTTAAGAACCAAAAGAGAAATGAACCTAATAAGTAGGTTGAACCAGGCATACAATATATTGGATAGAAAAGTTACTTAGAAGGCCTCTTTCTAACAGAGGCATTCCCAAAGGTACGAAGGATGGAATATCTACAGGCACTATGTTTAAAATGTTAGAAAGAGATAGAAACATAATTAAATAAAGTGGAAAATGATGGACTCTGGCTGTGGGGTGGCATATAAGAGAATGCAAAGTGATTGTTACTCCAACAAATAAAGCAATGGATATTATTAGTGTTGATTTTAAAATCTAAAAAGCTCATGAAAGTAGGATAGGCCAAATGGGAACCTGTAGCTCCCTTCGATCTAGGTCGGAATGTAAGTATGCTCCAGTATAAAATAGCAAATAACTGCAGGAAATAGTGAAACAATACAGGCTATGTTAGAAGAGACATAAACTCACAGTATTACAATATAATTCAAATTGTAGCTTGTTAATAAAATGCTTCTGTGAAATGGTGATTTGTCATAGATCGTAGAAATGAAAAAAACAAAAGTAACAAAATTGGCCAGATACATATGAAATGTAGGACAACTAATTTGTGAGATTTTATTACTACATAGAAATATATGCCATTGATTTACATGTATCATGTTCTTTACAATTCCTGGTTGAAGACCACTAAAATCAATTCACATTTACATTAAAAGGGCCCAATAT
>PVKM010002572.1:42577-63969 GCA_004027735.1 Carollia perspicillata | reverse complement strand
GCAAGGGAAGTGACCTAAAGCAGCCCCCTCGGTGCACGAGTCATCTCATTACCTCCCAGCGCCTGCGTGGGACCCTGGTTTTAGTTCCACTTTCTAGCTGCAGAGACCAAGTTTAGTGCTTACCCTGAAGGCACTCAGGTCCCCTGTGCTCTTATTATTCTGCTACGGAGCCCCTGTATCCCCGTATGACCCCCAGACTCTGGTGTATCTGGCTGAGAGCAAGGGGTCTCTAGGGTTGGGGGGGAATAGCTACAGATGGAAATGGGCACCATCTGCTCATATGGGGGTTCCCCTTCCAATGGCAGCCTGCAGGGGGCTTGTGGAACTCCTGGAGGGCCCTGTACCCCTACCCTGGTCAGTATACCCTGCTCCTCTTCCTGAGAGACTTAGCCTTGGCTCTTGGGTGGGATCCTGTTCATCTGCTGGGGTATCTGCCTTCTTCCCTTTGTCTCTCCCAAATCAATCAGGAGGCAGCTTTGGAGGTCCCCGGTCCTAGGACAGTGGATTCCTGCAGATGTGTGTGTGAAAGTGGGTCATGGTCTGGATTCCAGAGAATGTTTTTCCTGGCAGGCCCCGGCGGGGGTTGGGGGAGGTGGGGGCCCAGGCAGGGGCATGTGCGACTAAGCAGGCAGAGGCCAGCAGACCGACTGGTGACAGAGCTGGGGCGCTCTGCCAGTGCCTCCCAGGCAGTGGGGGTGGGAGAGGGACTGCCACTTTGTGGGCTGACAGGGGCAGGGGCTCTCCTATTCTAGGTTTTCCAGTGGGTTATGTGTGTTTGGGTTTGGCACCGTGAGTCTAGGCTGGGCTCTGGGATAGGCCCCGGTTGGGGAGGGGGCGAAGCTTAGGCCAGCCATCCCTTTGCTTCCAGGCTTCCAGCTGGCCTTCTTCCCAAAACAGTGGGTCTCCTACCATCTCATTTACTATTCTACCATTGGAGATTCCTTTGGGTCTCCTTGACAGGGGAAGTATCCTATTAGATGGCGATTACCCCCTACATCACCCCATGGTTGAAGCCAGCCAAGGGAGGGAAGGTGACATCCCGATCTCCCGGCTTCCTTTTTTCGGTCCCCTCCTCCAAAGCGTCCTGGAAGCACCCTTGGCAGGGAAGGACATTTTGAAAACCACTGCCTTGAGGGGATTCCTTGTCAAATGGCCAAGAACCAGCCCTGCGCTGGTCACCTTCAAATGACTCCCTGGGCCCTTCCTGAGCTTCTGGCCTCCTTCCTGAGGGTCAGGCGTGTCTCCCTTGATTGCTGGGAAATGGGGCAGAAACAGGTCAGTCGGGTCACCCAGGCCGCCTGGGTCCTGGAGCCCTGAAAGCTGGACGCCCGGTCAGGGTCGGCGCAGATCCCAAGGCCTCGTCCTGGGCTGCCAGGGGCAGGTTTAGACCTTGTGTGCAGGGGTTTGCCTCAGCATCCACGTTTCTTAGGACAGGGCTGCTTCTGCTGCATCCTTTCCCCTTCCCTCCTGTTTCCCTTCCTTGGCCACGCTGGACTGGTCCCGGCTGCTCTGACCTTGGCTTTGCTGGAGTCTTACCTGCCACTTATCCTCACCCACCTTGTAGCTGTGGCTGGGCACAGTGGAGTCCCACCCGTACCCACCACGCACAAGCCTCCGGTGCGAGGCTCAGAGCCCTCCCGGCTGAGGTTCATGTCTGCTGTCCACAGCATCTACCATGCAGGTACTGACAGGTGCCAGGTACTGAGGGTTTTGCAGGTGATTTCTCATTTAATCCTCAAGGGTCCCAGGAGGGACAGGTATCATTTCCCTTCTATAGACCTGGAAATGGCTCGGAGGCGTGGGCCCTGACCGAGGTCGTGTAGCTAGTTAGGGTGGAGCTTTGATGCTCCCCTCCCAAGGCTAGTAAGTAGAGTTCTTCAGTGCCTCAGGGAGGCCAGCTGCTGGGTGCCCTCCTACGGAGCGCGGGCTGGGAGGGAGAAAGGGTGTGAGAGTGGTGGCTCGAGCTGGAGCACCCACCCCCTCCTCCGGTCAGGGTCCCACAGGAAGAGGGAGGCATCAGAGCTAGAGCCCCTGATGGAGGTGGGAGCTGGGAGTGCCTGGGTTCTGGGCCTGGGTGCTCAGGCGCTGGGCCCGCCTCCTCTCCTTCTCTGGGCCTTCCCTGGGAGCTGCCCCTCGTGCTCAGCAGCGGCTTCTTAGCAACCCTGGTACAGCTTTGCATAAGCAATGAGGCTTCTCCAGCTTGGGGGCAGCAGGAGTGGTCTGGGGAGTTGGAGCCAGCCTTTGGGGGCCAGCTCACCACTTCTATTACTAGCCTCTTCTCCACTTGCCCTATGCGTCTGCCCTTCTCCAAAAGGGGTGGGAGGCGTGTCATCTGCTACCAGAGTCTGTGACCTGAGATGTCCCCAGCTCGCCCCGGGATGATTCTATGTTCCGTTCCCCGGGGCTGGAGCCGGAGTGCTCCTTCGGAGGGCCCGAGCCCGATTCCTGAAGTCCGAGTGTGTGACGGGTGTCCCCCCTCTGCCTCTGTCCCCAGTTCTGGCATAAAGCATGCTTCCACTGCGAGACCTGCAAGATGACACTCAACATGAAGAACTACAAGGGCTACGAGAAGAAGCCCTACTGCAACGCGTGAGTGCTGCGGGGGGCCGGGGGGCCGGGCCCCTTCCTCATTCTCCCTCAGGGTCAGTCACAAGTAGTTCTCACCACAGCTGGATGAAGTAAGCGCTCTTATTCTTCTTCTCATTTCACAGAGAAGGAAACCGAGGCTTGAGGAAGGGAAGGGATTTTCTCGAGATGATGTGTCTAGTGAGGGGCCAGTTCAAACCCAGTGCCACAAGCGTGTTCTCCCCACGGGGGGGGGGCCTGCTGCGGGGGGTGGGCCCAGCTCGGCCTTTCACGGACAAGTGACCTGCCCTGTTTCTGCCCGGCTGTGTCCTCTGCTTCTCCTCTCCTCTTTTCTCGCCCCATCAGAACAGTTGACTGTCTCCCATCTCTCACCTGGTCCCTGCCAGAGAGCCTGGGCACGAGGCTCGGGGCTTCTGCCTGCAGCCCCTCCTGGTGTTCATTTCTTGAGAAGTGAGGCGGCAGGAAGGGGTGGCCTGGCCCAGGGCAGAGCTCGTCCCTGTGTGGTGAGGGAGGCACTGGGGACCTCCAGTCTTTCCCACTGGAGTTGGCTTATACTCTGTTCCTTCTGCCTTGGTTGGGGCCTGCAGCTTGGCTTGATGCAGGGAAGTAGGTAAAGCGGGTCCCTCGTTCCATGCCATTCCAGAGGACACCTTCCGTCTTCAGGGTGACCTCGTCAGCCTAGCGTGCGCCAACTCAGTGCAGGCTCAGGCCGGGCCCATGGCTTGTGCAGGACCTCACAGCCACCCTGCTGGGTAGGAGCTGCAGAAGGTCAAGTCACTTCAAGTAGGTGGCAAGATCAGTGTGCAAAACAGTTCAGCATCCGACTTGAGTCCAGTTTTATTTTATTTCTTTATAGTCCGTGAGGAGGCTCTTTGCAGCTGAAGGTTACCCAGGAGGGGAACTTTGGGACTTGCCTGAGAGGTGTTGGGGGTCTTAAACCCCTTTCAAAGGCTGCCTCTCCCTTTTTGCACCCCCAGTGCCCTGCTAATACCACAGTCTCATCTCCTTGGTGTTTTTCCCATTCATTAGGTGTGCGTCGCCTGCCGGGTTACTACATGGCAACCTGTGCCAGGTGCTGGGGAAACTGATTTCTGATAAAATCTTACACTCAAGAAGTAACATGAGTATGGTCTCTTCTGGGAAGGCTGGGGTCAAGGGGAAGGTGGCCTGGGGTAGAAGGAGGGTCCCCGCTCTCCCTTCAGCTGCTCCTTCTCTTCGGTTAGCTTGCACTGGTCCTCTCCCCCAGCCCCCAAGGGAAATGGGACATTCCTTGAATTCTTAAGGGCTCACACAAGCCCTGATTCTCTGCCACTTCCTCCCTCTGTTGGGGAGTGGGGTGGGGTTCAGCAAAGCCAGAGGCTGGGGCAGTTTTAACCCCGTGACTGCTGGACCACTTCAGGCTGGATCCTGGACACCGAGGCTCCTTCAGGGGCAGCTTCTGACCCTCCACCCCTCCAGGTAGAAGCCTGGCTGAGCCCCGAGCCTGGTGGGGGGGCAGGGACGGATGCGTCTGTGCAGCTCTTCCGAAAGACTGCGGTAGCCTAGAATTCAGTGAGCGCTGGGAGTTGGAGAAAGAAATCAGAGGCGTGTCCTTGTTTTCTCTGTATTTTCTCAGCCTAGTGCCAAAGTCTCAGCTTACTTTTCTCACCCTCTTCTGGGGAGGCTGCAGTAAGTGGGGTGAGGAGCTCCTTGCGTTGATTGAGGGGCTTCCAGGGAGGCAGAAGATAAAGCGCCTCTCCTTGGATGCTGCTTCCAACCCGCCCTGGCAGAGGTTTCCTGTCTGTCTTCTGATCCCTAGCCAGAGAAGCTGGCTGATCCTTCTTCGGTCCCCCAGCCTGTACGGCCTTGGCATGTGCCATGCCCAGCTGACCGTGGGCCCAGCTGGGATGTTTCCTGGGTGGGAGGAGATGTGGGGGCCTTGGGGTCCAGCTGGGTTTCACTCCAGCTGTAGTCGTACCTTGCCCGAGGCATTCACACTCCCGCAGCCAGCTTCTGCTGAGCAGTTGGTCGAGCCAGCTATTCAGACATGGAAATTTGGGATAAACCAGAAGCAGGCTCAGCCTGCAAAGAGCACTCTGTCACCTGTCTGAGCCTTGGTTTCCCCCTGGTTAACACTTCCTACCCTGGGATGCTGGACCAGAGACCAAAGAATACTGGGTGCCTATTGTGTTCCAGGGACTGTGCCGAGTGTTCGCTCTCATTCCTTCCTGTTCCCCTCCTGCCTCTGGCCCTGTCCTCTGGGGACATTCAGGTTCCGAATCCTGCAGTTTGTCCAGGGTGTATCTTTGTCCTGATTCCCACCCTGGCCTTGCTTTGTCGACCAGGCCCGGCTTCCTTCTCAGCAGCCTCTCCCGCTCAGAACCCAGAGAGGCAGGTGGCCTCTCCTGGCACTGGGCCAGAGAGTGGGGCCCACCCAGCGAGAGCGTGTGAGTTTGGGGTGCAGGGAGGCCTCCGGGTTCTGCCTGTCTCTGGCTCGTCCCCGAGCCAGGATCTTGTAGGGGGCATTGATCAAGAGAGAAGAAACCTGTCTCTCTTTTCCCGGTGGCATCTCAAGACTAATTTTAAAGTTCTGGAAAGTGACTGTAAGCAATAACAACGCCTCTTCTATTTCTCTCCTTGCACCAGACTAGCTTTGGGGTGAGGCAGCAGGGAGAGCACAGGCCAGAGCGCACAGCCGGCCTTCGGGGTGGCAGTGGACCCCCAGGGGCGTGCAGTTACACGTGTGCCTGGTGCGTGTCCAGGCCCACGCTCTGCCAGTCCACGGGGCTGAGGAGAGACACCAGGGAGGTCCCCTGAGTGGGGCGTGCTGGTGTTCACACTTCCCAGGCCACGGCCACCAGACACTGCGATGGCTAGGTAGAGGCACGCATGTCTGTTTTTGCACAGTGGTTGGTGGAAGGACCAGTGAATGGAATTCTTTCTTGAAGCTTCTAGGCGGGTGGGTGAATCTGCACCATTTTGGGTGGAGGGATATTTTTAACCCTTGATTATTTGTTTTGCAAACTACATTTTTCTGTAAGCGGGACAGATATGTCCACACTACAAACCTGCTCCTTTGTCTTCATGAAAATAGTTTAGGAGTCTGGAGGTCGGGGGCAGGGAGGGGGTGGGGAGACATGTGCTGTTCTCTCCTCCTTGGGGGCCGTGACTCAACAGAGGCTGCAGACCTGGGGTGGAGTGGCAGGCCAGGACGGGAGCCAGCTTTTGGGGTGTCCAGTGGTGGTGGGGTGTGGACACGGGCCAGGAAAGGAAGGGGGTGCACCACTGTATCCTTCCCCTCTTCACTGACTTCAGATATCGGGGTCCATCCTTCGGTTTCTTTGAGCTGTGGGGTGAGGGGCTGAGAAGGATGGAGATGTGCTTGCTTCTGGGGAGTAAGGGACTACGGTCCTGCCTTGCCCGCCAGGAGGTCTCTGGGTTCCAGCAAACTGTCTCAAATCCCACCTGCTCTCCGGGAATGGGGTACTAGTGTGCCAGTGCAGGTCTGGGGCCTGGGGCCTTCCCGCCTCCCCAGAATTCTCTGCCTCTGACTGGGCCAATGGGATCAGATGTCTTAGGGAGCCAGGGTAGCACCAGGAGTGGGGGGAGGGGTGTGTGTCCGGGACAGGGGAGGCACGCTCAAAGGGGCATCCACAGTGGCCAGATGTGGCCTCTAGGCAGCCCCCATACCTGACCCTCACCCCCAAATCTCTGCACTCAGAGACATCAGGGCCTCAAAGAACCTCAGGGCTCCTCACACCCCCACTTCACAGAGGAGGAAACTGAGGCCCCGTGTTCCTCTGCCTTGCCCAGCTTGGCAGAATCATTTCTTTTCATGTATTGCCATCAGGGGCAGTAGCTGGCTTTGATTTTACTGTTTGTCTCCAACCCCTGAGGGCTGGTAAGTTCTTCTTCGTGTCTAGCCTTGATCTTGTTGGCTGCTCATGATTTTTCTCGGGTCAAACAATGCTTCCTTGTTGCTTCCTATCCCCACCCCATCAGCCCTCAGGCCTGGGGCACTGGTGAGAAACTGGGTTAGGAACGAGTCCTCCCCCCCGCCGGGTCGGTCGTGGGCAGTGTTCCCAGCAGGGGATCAGAAGCTCCTTCCAGAGGCAGGATGTCAGGACTGTTTCTCCCCGCCTTGGTAAAACCGAAGGTTCCTTGTGTTGTTGCTTTTGTTGGAGTATTTTGTTCTTCCTTGAACAGAAAGCTGTGGTTTTTGAATGAGTCTGAGGCTGGAAGAGGCGAGGTTGCATGCAGAAGGGGGCGCTCGGCTTTCAGGCTCTCTGGTCTTTTCGTTCTGCCCCTGGAACACAACTAATGGCAGGAACGGGAGTGGGGCTGCGCCCTGCGAGCTGTCCCGTCCACAGGAGCCCTATCAGCAGGAGCCCGGCTGCCTCTCAGCATCCTCCCTGTCCTCACGAGGGGGCTCAGAGGTTGTCAGGGACAGCCCCTCCTGTGGGGCGGAGGCCCCTTCTCCTGCATCCCCACAGGTCATTGTTTGGACTCTCGAGACAGCTGCTTTGGAAAAGTCATAAGGAGAAGGGGACTTCTGTCTGGGGGTGGCTGAGAGATCCCACAGGGTCTCTCATCATGGCCGAGCTTGGAAACAGGTTGGGTTTGAAAGATGAATTACCTTGTTCTCCACCCACCCTGCCAAACACATCTTTCCGCAGAGGCCTGAGAGCTGCGTGTGGACTGGGGTCCACCTGAGAGGGAGATGTCAGCCGGTCCCTAGCTGGCTGGGTAGCTGTGGTGGACAGCAGAGTGCACTGGGCAAAGTCTCTCTCCTCGACACTGGAGCTCAGTTTCTTTATCTATCAAATGGGCCCACTGATAACGCCTGCCTTTTCCAGTCTATCGCCTTGTGGCGGATTTCAAGAGGGGATAATGTGTATGGGACGCGATCTATCAAGAAATCACTTTGTGTGCCTGTACGCTGTCTTGGTGGCCTAGGCTACTACTCAGAGCTGCCTGATTTCCTGCCCCGTCTCTGTTCCTGCTCTCCTGGGCACCGGGTCCTTTCTCCTGTCCTCCAGACTTCCTGTCCTGCTCTGTGCGCCCTCCAGGCCTGCCGAGGGTGGGGAGGGGCGTTGCAGGGGACCCACCGCCTGGAACAGGGAGGCTGGCCCTGGGAGGGACAAAGAGCAGCTGTGCTCTGGACCCAGCTCCAGGCCAGGGTCAGGACGCCTGGTTCTCCCTGTCCTGGCCCCTTGTTCCCTCGCCATGGCCCAGTCTGTTGGGAGGGCCAGGGTTCCAGTGGAGTCACTAGCTGGGGGTGGTGGCCCCTCTTCCGTCTTAGTGCCCAGAGTGGCACACACACGTACCCATTCATCTCGGCTGGCATGTGAGGGCAGTGGGCGGGCAGAGCTTCAACCTGAGGACGGGGGCCGGTCGGGGGGGGGGGAGGTAAAATTCCCAGCAATTGTTTCTGGAAGGAGGTCAAATCAGTCGCAGCCCTTTCCAGGGCGGTCATGCTGGGGGAAGGGCAGGGCACGGTGCAGACGTTGGTGTGTCCACCCCTCTAAAAACAGACTGTGGCCCCTGTCCTCACCACATTGTCTCCAGGGATCCTGCAGACACAGGCTCCTGGTTTCGCCCTCATGGGTCCTCCGCAGTCGCAGTGGAGGACACCCTTGCTGGCTTGTTTCCTCCCCACCCCCACAGACCCTCTCTCCCTCTCTCTCTGCTCTCCTGCCTTGAGCCGAGGATGAGGTTGCCATGGGAACCTGAAGCGCAGTGAGCAGGGGAAGGGAAAGAGGGAAAGGCAGGGTTGTCAAGCCAGGGCCGGGGGCTGCAGGGAGGGGACAGGGTTGACCCAGCAGGAGGAATGTAGCCAGAGCTGCACGTCGCCCTGTCTTCCTCTGGCCTGGGGTTGGTCCTCTGGCCTGGGGTTGGTTGGGGTTTAGGAAGTGGGGGTTACAGACTGGGGGCTCTGGAGTTCCTCTTAAATCTAGTTCGTCTGATGCCGGATTAGAATCCCTTTCTTTCTCCTGCCACATTAATCCAAGACCACATCTAGGCGGTCCCTCCTTCCCTTCTGGTGGGGTTAGTGCTCTGGCCGTGCGGGCACTGAGATCTGGGGGTCTCGTGGCCCCCCAAGAGAGGACAAAGTACCCACCAACCCCACCCAGAGGCATTTGCTGTATGTGGCGGGGTGGGGGGCTCCTGAGACCCTTCTGGTGGGGATCGGAGGTGCCGGAGGTGTGCGAACCTGGCCCGTAACGCACGCTGTCGCGTGTGAGCCTGCTGGCCTCCGTGTCTAGGAGACGCGCATCACTGCAGAAGGCTCGTCCGCACACGTGCCGTGTGTGAGGGATAACGCCGTGTGTGGAGGAGCCTCGGAACTGGGTGGCGGTGCGTGTCAGGGCCACATGCCGAGCTGTCCTTGGGCCACACGGTCTGGCACTCCGTGTTAACCGTGCACACTCAGGCACATGGGAAACCCAGGTGTGCAGACCGGCTGCCGCACACGTGTGTTCACCAGCTTCGCTCCCCCACCAAGTGCTAACGGGTGCCATCTTCTCAGAATTGACCCTTCAGGTTCTGAGCCAGAGCCGCCCTGCAGGTCTCCTTGGTCACCCTGCCTCGGTCCTAACTCCTTCCTCTGCCATGGGAGTCCCTGCTTGCGGTGCTTACGGGTGCTCTTCTCCCCACAGACCCCACCCCAGGACGCCTTCATCGTGGATCTTGTTTGGTGGGAGGGTCACCTCTGCAACTTAGCATTTTAAAACTTCAAGGCCAGCCAGTTCTGCTACAGATCTTACTTAGATCCCTCCTGCTGTTCTCTTTCCAGCCTCTGGGAACAGACTCCCAGTTGATCCTCTCTTTCCCTGGAACGGCTCAGGAATTTCGAATGGCACTCCTCAGCTGTGGGTGGCCCTGGTTTCGTGGAACTGGGCCAAGCCTGGGGACTGGACCCACAGCCTCAGCCTCACATTCATCCGTAGGCCGTGCCAGCTGCCGGCACCTGTGTTTACGTTACAGTCTCCTCTCTTTCCTCCCTCTGCTGGGGCAGCTGGGAGCTCGGGCTGACCTAGGAGGCAGGAGCCAGGCTGGGCAGTGGAAGCGAGGGTTGGGACACAGCTAGAATCACTTAGGTCCAAGACAGCGAAACTAACCCAGAGGGAAAAAGGGTTTGCCCGTCACCCAGTGAGTCTGGGGCAGGCCCAGAGTGCAGCACGGTGTCCCCACCCCTGGGGGGAGTTCTCCAAAGCTATGAGTCCTGCTCGTCACCGGGAGAAGTCACGTGTTCACCGGTAGCTCTGGCTCCAGGTGGTGCGGGCGGCCGGAGGACATGCCAGGTTTGGTGACGACACAGAGACCAGGGGGCTGCTCATGTCCAGCTCCAGGGTATGTCAACCGACTGGAGTGGAACGTGCCAGAAAGGGGCCAGTCCTCCTCTTACCTGGGGACAGCCTGTGATCAGGGGCCTGCTGGTAGTCACAGTTGTGGTGGGATGTGGTCACCCAGGGCTAAAAATGGCCAGATCTCGGCTCCTGGTTAGAGAAGCCACCCCCCAGTCCCTGAAATAGTTGGGTCCCATGTGGACCCCCAACCCTCACCTACCAGCACGTGCACACAAACTGCAAACCGCAGTGACTCGGGACTGCCTCTCCTTCAGCTGCTTTGCTGGGGACTTTGTCTGCCATCTAAGTACTGACCGGGCCTGACCCTGCTTCGCTTCCGAGATCAGACAAGATCAGGCGTGTTCAGGGGGGGATGGCCGTAGACTTACTGGGGGCTTTGTGATGGCCCAGTGGGACGTAGGAGACCCAAGTTCTAGTCCGGACCCAGCTTCCATGCCTGGTGTGACATTCATTCACTCACCAAATATTGACTGGATACCAGGCACTATTCTAGGAGTTTGGGGTAAATCAGTGAACAAAAAACCTCCTTACCTGGTAGAGAAGCAGTGGAGAGAGGAGAAACTAAACCGATGACATGAGTAAGTTAATGATGAAGTCACCTAACCGCTAATAGCGTCCTGGTGCCAGCACGCTATTTCCTCCTCTGGGAAATGAGGGTTGGCCAGATGGTTGGCGAGGTCCCTGCAGACTTGGCTCTGAGGGCTTCCTGGGCTCCTGCTGCCTCCAGGCCGCCCTCTTTCTGGGGCACAGGACTTTGGTCTGTCTGGTGTCTGGAGATCGAAGGGTTCGGTTCAGGGTGCTGGGTCCTGGGGAGGCTGTCTGGGTGCCACTCCAGATGCTGGCACTTACTGGCCTTGTGCCTTGGCAGCGGTGGTTAGCCTCTGGGGGCCTCGTCCTGTCATCTATCCAGGAAGGGCAGTGGGTGGTTGTGAGAGTCGGGTGGACTGAGACCTGTACGCCCTTGGCCCAGGGCATGCACACATCAGCCATTGCTACAGTGTTATCTGTCACCCGAGGGTGGCCTCTTTTCTGGCATCGAGCTGATCTCTCGCCTGTACCCCAGTTAAGTTGGACCTTGGTAGCCCTTGGAAATACCACTTTGGACGTGGGCATTTTTTCTCTCTCACCACCTCCTCTAGGAAGCCCCCTGGATATGCGTGTTCCTTTCCCCTTTTTTCCTGTCTCTGTATCTCTCCTGGCCTTCCTCTCCTTGGTTGGACTCCATGTCTGGTCTTAGCCAAAAGCTTTGTCCTGGCCCTTCCTCATCTTCTCCCCTCTCTGGCCTAGCCCTCTTGACTTCCCTGCTTGGTAGATTTGAAGGGATGGACCGTCCCCAAACAGTGGTGATCTGAAACCCTGAGGGTGTCCCATGGCCTCCCTTTGGCTCAGGACAGTTCTCCACGGCCTGCCAGCCACTCAAGCCTGTTGTGTCTCCCAGTTCAGCCCAGGATGAGTCCGAGGGACACCTGCCTCCCTCCACGTAGGCAGTGGACACTCCAGTCCTGCAGCTGGAGCAGGGGGAGGGGCAGGGGCTTCCCAGGGATAAGACAGAGTTGCCAGGAGAGAGTCAGAGGTCTGTAAGAAGCTTAAGAGATTCCTGCCCGTTCCCCAGAGTGACCCCAACTTTTTTTCTGTCCTGCAGACACTACCCCAAGCAGTCCTTCACCATGGTGGCCGACACCCCGGAAAACCTCCGCCTCAAGCAACAGAGCGAGCTCCAGAGTCAGGTGAGGGGGCGGGGCCTGGTGGGTGGGGGAGAGCTGTTGTAACTCCTGCATTTGGCAAGGGCTCCTTCCCCGCTGGGGTTACTCAGCAAGGCCAAGGTGCTGAAATCCTAGCACCTGCCTGTCCCCTGCCCCCAGTTCCGAACCCCGTTACTTCACATTTCCGGACTTTATCAGAGGAGTGGGGGAGAGCATGCCCCCACTTCTCAACCTAAAGTGGGCTGGAGAGAGGTGTGTGTCTGACTCTTTCTGCTCTGGGAAACTTCCTGTGGGGCCCCTGAAGCCCACCTCCTCCAGGCGGCTGTGCCCTCTTCCTCCTCGCCACTCACTGCCACCCTCGAAGGGGGGAACTCGCCTGTCTAGGCTCCTGCCAGTCTGAGGTTACACAGCCTACCCTCTGTAGCCATGTCCCCAAACCTCCTACGCTCCTCCGAGGAGCAGGCTGCGAAGGTGGCCTTGGCCCGGGTGGCTTATCGCCTTTGTGTCCTTGGGCCTGATTTTCCTGAGCTCCTGCTGGGAGGGGCAGGGGAGGAGAGTCGTGTGTTACATTCAGCAGGGGAGGAGGTGGGGTTCCTGCCCCCAGGAGAACTCATTATTTAGGGGGCACCGAGGAATAAGAGCCCTGATACCCGAACAGCTGACCCTGCCTGGGGGTCTGGGAGGACTTCTGGGACAAGCCTGGCCTGGACTATGGGGAGGGGGCAGGTGGTTCAGCAACGACCCCTTGGGGAACTTAACCGAAGGGGCGGGGTGCCCAGGGCCAGAAAAATGCTGCGGAGAACCTGCCTGGGCCGCAGTGGGGACGCTCCGGCTCCCTCTGGGCTGGGGCTGCTGCCGTGCGGTGTTGACATGGCCTCTCGGGGCCCCTGCCTCCCACTAGGTCCCATGAGGGGAGAACCAGCCCCAGGCTGTTCCCCATTGTACAGGTGAGGAAACTGAGACATTGAAGGCCTTGCTAGGATCGTACAGGAAGTAGCAGAGGTGGTAACAGTACCAGCAGCCTCACACTCTGGGCACCTGCCTTTGTTTCGTCCTCACGGCAGCCCCGCGCAGTCGGCAGGGTCACTCCCACTTTGTGGAGGAGGAAGTAGGTGCTGATGACTCTGAACGCTGTTTTCATCTAACTTTTGAGACTTGTGTTCTTTCTAGTTCTCCGCCCCACTCCCCGAGGAGCACTATCACTACCTTGAAACATGCTTTCGTAGCTTAGCAAGTGCTCGGAGATAAGTGGCCTTATTTGTTCTTGACCCTGCTCTGGGGGTCAGAGGAGGGAGCCAAGGCTGAGAGAGGCACTGGCCTTTGGCTGTGGACACCCGAGCTGAGTTAGGTTTCAGTATCTGGGCTCTGGTGCTTTCACTCCAGAGTACAGTGACCTTGACCATGTGCAGCCCAGGCGGGGCCCACAGTGATGGGGAGCAAGTGTGGAAGCTGGTTTGTTCCCTGGCAGCAGCTCGCAGCTGCCAGCCTGGCCCCGACCCCTGTCGTGGTGAGCGATGTAGTTACTGCCAGAGCCGTGAGGACACCAGACCTCCGCCAGCTGAGGAGGCCCGGTGGCCCCGCTGGCAGGAAGAGGGGTTGAGACAGCCCCGAGGCCTGGGGCTGGTCCGCACGGGGAAGATTCTGGCCAGGCCCAGACTGCCGCCCCAGACTCCTCGTCCTGTAGGAAGTCCACTGGGGCCAGAGGTGAAGGGGGCGGCATCGTGGGGCAGACAGGCCAGAGCCTCACTGGGCAACCCGTACTCAACCCACAGCTTCGGAGAGTCATTCAGAACACGAGGGACCTGGGGGGAGAGGTGTGGAAGGGGCGTGGCGGGTGAACGGAGTGGGTCCAGAGGTGCAGGAGTACTCACACACTCAGATAGAGGCAATGGACACACACACACACGTCCGTGCTCTAAGGAGGAGAAATTCAAGCTGAGCTAATTCCCTCAGCCTTTGTTGGTCTCACAAAAGCTCGGCTGTAGGTCTTTTTTTGTCCCTGGAACCTGATCCCTGAGGGACACCCCCTGCTCCCCGGGGCCCTCCTGGGTCATCTCCTGGGCTCCTGACTCTCAGGCAGGCTGCCGAACCACGAGAATGGCAGTCACTCTCCGTTAGGTCTGCCCTGAGAGCCAGGCCTTGACCTTCAGTCCTCACACGCAGCTGATGGAGAAGGGACTCCTGTTGTCCCCATCATACAGATGGGGACACTGAGGTTGAGAGAGGCCACGTGAGTTGCCCAGAGGCAGATTTCAAGCCCTTTGCTCTCAGCAGCTCCCCAGCCCCATGCTGACAACCCAGGACCACAGGCCACACTGATCTCCAGAAGGGACAGGGACTTGGGGACCCATGAGAAGCCAAGAGGCTTCTGGGTGCGGCCCAGGAATCTGTTTTGACTGCCCCAGTGATTCTGCTGAAAGCTTTCAGTCCCACAGACATAAGTTGAGAGGGTTAGGGCTGGGCTGGTGGTCACGTAGAGCTGAGGGCCCTGAGCTTACCCTCTTCTGCTGTGCTGGTCTGGGCCCCTGGTCTGGACCCCTGGTCTGGACCAAGGTGGGGCTTTGCATTGAGAGCATGGCTCTGATCTGCCGGAGTTGGGCTCCTCAGGGGCTGGAAGGTGGGGGCAGGACCTGCCCTCTTTGCAGGCCTGGTTCTGTCTCCCTCCACCAACCCGCCCCCCGCCCCAACCACCCCGGGCTGTGTGGTCTGGGCCTGGCCGCTTGCCTCTTGTGGCTTTGTGGCTTTTTCTCCTCCACGGTAAAACGGGGACAGCAAACCCCAGCTGCCTGGAGGTCGGGGGCTGGGCCTGCTGCTCTGAGGCTTGGAAGGGCTGAGCTGGCCTGGCTGGGGGTGGTGACAGGTTCTGGTTCCTGTGGCCGCTGTGGGGGCAGGGCCGGCTCTCAGCGTGCCTGTGGCTGGCAGGAAGGGAAGTGGGAGCCTCCTCCGCCTGCCCTGCCCCACCCCACCGGGGTGTCAGCTGGTCTCTTTCCAGGGCCCCTTCCTGGGCTCGCATCCGTGTGTCTCGGCCCTTCTCCGTCTCTGGGAAGCTGCCTGTGCTATTTCAGCTTTGTTTTCTCCACTCCAGATTGGTTCCCCAAGTGGTACTTTGGGTGTCTGGGACACCTGGAGCCTCCCCAGTGGGGGCAGGAACCATGGAGCTGACCAGAAATGACCCCCTGGGTGGTCCTGGCCAGGCTTGGCTGAGGCGGGGAAATGGCAGCTGGGCCCCAGCACCCGCCCCCACCCGGACTGAATAGAGGCAGTGTCTTCGGGTGGGGCCGAGCGGGGGTGGGGGTGGGGGGGCTGTTCGGTCCCCCGGGCCCAGGGAGAAGTGCAGAGAGAATGTCCCTTTCACTTCTTCCCCTGCACTGTCACACCTCCAGGTGTAGCACAACCTGGGACTTGCCACAGGAAACGGGACAGCCGTGCCTGTCCTGGGGCAGGGTCCCTGCTCTCTCATCTCAGATCCTGCGACCTCAGGTGACACACCTGTGCCACTCTTACCTGAGCCGGCTGGTCAGAGGTTAAATCCTGGATCCGCCACTACTAGCTGCGCGACTGCGGGCGAGTTACGTAAAGTCTCCCAGCCAGAGTGCCTTCACCTGTGAAGTGACGGCTACCTCTCTCCAGTGGTTGCTGCGGGGATGCTAGTCTGTATCAGGCCTTCCCAACAGTCAGTCCCTGGGGTAGGGCCAGCACCCAGGCAATGTTTGCTGTTGCCGTCCTGCTGAGAAGAAGAGCAGGACCTGGAAGCCGAGGCTTCCGACATTGGCCTCTTTCATCAGGTCTGCTGCCCACGTGTGCATCGCTGTTCAAACCTGGTTTCTTTTTTGTTAGCAGGGAGTGGGTTACGGAGTGTGTGAGCCCCGCACACGGGAGGCACAAAATAAGTGGAAATTGTTGGTGTTTGTTGTTTGCTTGTTTTTTTCAAGAAAAAAATTTTTTTGATTAAAGTCAGGATCTTGCCTCTTACGTTGGGCCAGGAAGGCAGTTAGTTTCCAAATTGTGCTGCCTGTTTGTTTGGAAATTTGGGGTCTACGTTCAATTCACTCATCATTGACTCAACAGATACTTATTCGTACCTGCTCTTTGCTAGGATGAGTGACGAACAAGATAGACTGTGGGAGACTAGTTAGTAAATCGACGTACGAGAAGCAGAATGTCATAGGTGGTGGTCGTTTGGACTTGAGGAGACCTAGCCCCTGTCCTCGCCCTGCGTGGGGAGTTTCTAGGATGGGACGCCCAGGCACCTCCCAGGCGCAGAGTCTTCCAGTCTCGGCGCTGAGTTGCATCCTGACCCTACCAACAACTGGGTTGAGTGACCTTGGACAGTTCCTTTCCGTCCTCAGAGACCCGGTCACATCCTGGTGAGCCATCCCAGATGCAGGTGAATGCTCCTGCTTGGGTGATAAGGAGCCCTCATGGAGGCACTCCAAGCAGGGCCCTCCCCACACTCCTGGCTCCCCACTTTTTCCCTGTCACCCACTCCAGCACCAGCCTGCCTCTTGGAGAATCTCCCCCACCTCCATTCTCCTTAGTAAGGGCTGTAGGTGCTGAAAAAAATGGTCACAAACTCCAGAGCTGGGAGGGCTTTTAGACATCAGCTAGTTAGCTCCTCTTGGAGGGGTCCCAGAGAGAGAGACTGGCTTGCCTAGGGACACACAGCACAGGGGTGCTGAGGCCAGGCCCCTGTCTTTTCTCAGCCCAGACCCTGCTCCAGCCCCCGCTCCAGCCCCCAGCTCTGTGGACCGCCTGCGCCAGGGGTAAATGAGTTATCCTTCCCCAGCAAGGAGAGAGAGGCAGTTCCTGAGCCTGGGAACCCGCTGATGTCATCACAGGGTTGTCACGGCAGTTTCCCCTGGATTAGGGTCCTGACCCTCGCCAGGCCAGGAAGTGCAGGAAGGAGGGGGTGCGGACTGGCATTTGTTCAGGACTTCAGCAGAGCACTTGCACAGCTCCCCTTACCAGCATGTGCTGAGGCCTACAGCCTGCTCCACGATGACTTGGCTGCTGTAGACTGTCTGTTATCTGCACCACTGATTGAAATGGGTGGTATTATTATCCCCGTTCTACAGATTTGTAAACCGAGGCCCAAGACGTTAAGTCATGTGCCCAGCATCACTTAGCAAGCGGGAGACTGAGCCTGTGTTAGTTCCAGCTCCTGCTGGCCTGTGGCTCAAGCTTGGGGGTAGGAAGACCCCGTCCCATGATTCCTATGACAGCCTTTTACAGGTGAGGAAACTGAGGCCGGAGGCCTTGGATTTGGGACTTCTGGATCTGGAGCTACATTTTTCTGACTCTGAGTGCCTTACCTGCCCTGATGCCCTCTTCTTAGAGGGTTTCCCCTCCCCAACCCACCTCTAAGGGTCAGCATGCTGGCTTAGGCCTTCCTGGGTGAGCTGGTGCTGGGCAGTTCTGGGCCCTTGGGGTGGGTGGGCACTTTTACCCATTGTACCAACTTCCCATCTGATGGAAACCATCATGTGCAGGCGTTTGGTTTTATTCTGGATCCAAACAAAGGAGTTTCTGGAACCTTTTAGGACGAAGCCCATGGGTGAATGGGCTGGGGGCTCCAGGGGACAAACAAGGACTCCTGACCCCGGCGGGGGGGTGTACAAAGGAATGACAGGTGTGGCCCCAGCTGCACACATGTGCTGTCGGTTGGGTCACAGTGCAGCTCGGCCCTGTGACCAGATGATTCCATGCCTGGGCTTGTCATCCTGGAAACTCCCGAGGTCCTGGGGCCTTGTGTCCTGGGCTGACCGCTTCCAGGATAGTGCAGCCACCAGGGAGGGAATCCAGGCAGCTGGTGGAGTTTGGGACAGCTGGCTGCCGAGGTGGACAGTGGAGTCTCCGGAAGCCAGGGCACAGCTCTCTGCCCCATGGGCATTTACAGCTTCCATTCTGTTCTTTAAATCCCCCAGGGGAGGACAAGCTAAGCCTCCTATTTCGATTCCTTGAGTGTGTGCAAAGTCCTTTCTGCTGTCTGACTTGTGTCCCTAATTCGAGGATCCATGGAAGTCTCAGAAGAGGAGGGCAGTGGTGGGGTGCTGGGCTCCCCCCCGAGCCTGGAGCCCTCTTCTGGAGTACTCTCTGTCGTCCGGAACCAGTGCTGTCCGCTCCTGTGGCGCTGACCTCAGAAGCAGGCCTGGCAGGCTCCAGGAAGCCGCTGGGGCCTGTCAAAGGCTCATAGACTTCGTCTTCCAAGTGGCTGTCTCCCCGCCCTCCTTTGTGGGTTCCAACTCTGTCCCTTGGCATAGCCTAGCTGGTCACTTAAAAACGGCCCTGGGCTCTTGGTGGGTAGGGCCGCATCCTGGCTAGGGTGAGGGCTGGGGCAGACTTTGGAGCTCTGGCAAGAGCCTTCTTCCTATAGGTTTCTGGCAGGATGGGCTGGCGGCAAAGGGTTGAGAGTCAGGCACCTGAGCTTTGCATCTTGGTGGCTCTGGACATTTGCTTCTCAGTTGTGTGACCTTGGACATGGGATTATGGCCTGTGTGGCTCAATTTCCTTATCTAAAATGCAGCTAATAATAGTATACAGTAAGATTTAAATGAGATGGTTCGTGTGAAGCACTTGGTGCTCAGAAGGCACTGAATTCCTCGATTATCATTGTTACCTGAGTGCTTTTTGGTCGAGACTTCTGTTTGGAGTTGGGGGGGTGGGGGTGGATGGCGCTGCAGGGGCGCTCTCCTGGCTGGTTGCTGCCTCAGAGGAGGCCCCAGGCCAGGGCCCTGTCTGCTCCCCCAGCCTGACTCGAGTCCCCCTCCCATCTGGGTCCTCCAGGTGCGCTACAAGGAGGAGTTTGAGAAGAACAAGGGCAAAGGCTTCAGCGTGGTGGCAGACACACCCGAACTCCAGAGAATCAAGAAGACCCAGGACCAGATCAGTAATGTAAGCTCCCTGCCCCTGCGGCACCACCCTGCCCCGACGCCCTTCCTTGTCCCCTCCCTGCCAGCCTGGCAGATACAACTGGGGTCCCTGGGCGGTCCCGGCCTACAGCTGCTTGAGCAGAGGGAAGGGAGGAGTGTGGGGTTCCCAGGTATTTTTTCCTGTGTGCCCCAGACTCTTCCTCTGCCCCCCTGTGCCCGCACAGCATTTCCGCCTTCAAAGGACTGTACTTTGAGGAGGGGCTCAGGGAGGGCCGTGTGCCCAGTGACACCCCCCACCCCCTGGCCCCTGCATTCTCTTTGAAGTTGCGTGGTTTTTTTTTCCTGGCTATGGTGGGTGTTAGGGTCCAGACTAGCTGTTTTGTATGAGCGCAAAGGTCAGAACTTCAAAACTGGGTGGCATGGGTGGGGAGGGGCCCCCCTCCTCCTCGTCTGCCTTTGGGTGCTGACACTGCAGTCATTTCCGCCCTCGGCTTCCTCCCCCACCTTGGCTTGTTCTTCCTTCCTGTGTGAAAACCCCAGCCAGCTCTGCCGACTGGCCCTGCAGCCCCTGGCTGGGGCCGTCCAGGGTCCAGGACGGTCAGCAATGTCTCACTGTGGCGAAGCTGGGTGTGGAGAGTGGGCGGTGGGTCGCCAGTCCCCCTGGGGCCTGTGGCCAGGGAGCAGGCCTCAGTTTCCTGCTTGGCTGAGCCATAGATCTGCGGCCTGTGTAGCTCTGGGCTTGTGGAGAGGCTGCCTCTGGGCCTCGGGGGTGGGGCCCGGCTGTGAGCTATAGCACCGGTGCACGGGGTGTTGGGGCCCAGGGTTGCAGGAAGTGCTGGACCAGGAGACCCTACAAATGAAGGACTGAGCAAGCAGTTGTCTTCATGTCTGGAATGGGAAAGGGTCAGTGCGTTGCCCAGGTGTCACCGGGCTGAGGGACTGGAGCTGGAGGCTGCGGAGGGCCTGGGGTTCAGAGTGGCTCAGCTGGCATCCCCCCTGTGCTTCCCATCCCACTTCCTGGCTCCCGATCCCTCTACCTGGCCCCCTTGCCAGGACACTCTTAGAGGTTGTCTGGGCTGTGCTTAGAGTGAGTTCCTCCTCGTGGACCCTCCTCGTGCCCACCCCACCCTGCCAGACAGGCCTGCTTATTTATTTAGAGAGAAAACAGAGTCATAACTTTCATTAAAGAGTCCTTACTCTTGGAGGGTATTCAGGTACTATCTGTTTCACTTTATGAAGATGCTGGTGGCAGACTTCCCTGAATGGCTTTCACAATTACCTGTTGACCTGCAGCTTGAAACTCAAGGCTTGGGGAAATAGAGGGAGGGCTTCCCTGGGGCTGGGAGGACGTGCCTCCCAGGGCTCTAATCCCACCCCTCCCCCATCCCCTCTTTTTTAAGTCAGGGCCTGGCCAAAGGGAAAGCGGGGTGGGGGGTCCGTATCTTACAGCTCACCAGGGGAAAACTGGCGGGAGGGGGAAGCCTTGGGTGATGGGGAAGCCAGGAGGGCTCACAAAGCTGCAGTCTTGCCTCTTCAGCCTCTCTGGCTTTTCATTGTGAAGACTCTTTTATCACTGACCTGGCTCCCTAACAATAACCCTGATCTCCGAATCCCTTCACTCATCGCTTCCAGCCTGTGCGTCTGAGCCCCTGGGGTGTGTGTGGGGGGTGGGCGGGTGACAAGCAAGCCCAGTTGTTCCTGCCTCCCTTTCTGGAAGGCTTCCAGAATATTCCACACCCAGACTATGCACCTGTTCGTCTTCCCTCCCCCACCCACCAGTTATTGGAGGTGTTAGTGTCTGAAGAGACCTGGTAACCGAACTCACTGTGGCCAAGGCATTCACACCTAAGGAGATAACCATCTTTTCATTAACTACAGGGCTGCAATTAGCTGATTGTCCTCTGCTCTGAGGTGGGGGAGATGAATTGAACCTGACCTGGTTCTGCTTTTGCAGCTCTAGCTGGGGCCTGCGAGGTGTGACCACAAACCTAGAAGACTGGTGGTTGTAGAGAATGCAGCTGGAGTCTGTCGGGTGTACGTCTCCTGCCAGTTGTACTAGAATCACTGGGGAAGGCTTATTGAAAATGCAGGCTTCCAGGCCCCCTCCCTAGGCTGCCTGAAGCAGCATCTCTAGGATGCTGGGGCCCAGGAACCAGCATTTAAACACATTCCTTGGGTCACTTTGGGGCTCACTGATGTTTGAGAACCATCACTGAAGAGCCTAAAAAATCTTCGGTGAGTCCTAAGTCAGAGCATGCCCGGCCCAGCTGCATCCCACGACCCCCAGGGACCTTAAACCTGGCTTAGGGCCATTGGTCCTAAGCCCAGTTGTTGTCCAGAAGGGTTTTGGGAAAGGTGGTGTTTAGAGCCACACCTTTCATTTTGTATCCAAAATAGTGTTTATATATATATATGTATGTGTGTGTGTATATGTGTAAATAGTGTTTATATATAGTCCCTCAGTGGCCAGGTCAGCCCCCAAGGACTCCTAGCTGTTTCCAGAGGCCGGGCCATTTTTCGAAGACACGGTTGGCCTCCCTGGAGGAATACGCTGCAGACCAGAGGGCTGACCAGTGAGCGCACTTTAAAAATAGGTGTCTGGCCGTCCAGGTGGTATTTAGACGCGTTGAAGATGTGTGGTCTGCCATGCTTCCTGCTGAGAGGCAAGAGGGTGACGTGGGGAGAGCCGGTGAGAGCTGGACCCCAGCTCCTATCATTCCAGGGCTGGCCAGGCCCCTCGGAGCCTCGGTTTCCTCACCTGTAAAAATGGGGGCCATAGGCCCTACCTTAAGAAGTAGTTGCACGGAGAACGTCAAGTGGTTGGCATTTGATAAAAATTGTCCGTTATGGTTACTTTAGAGGCAGCTGTCTGCATTGTGGCTAAG
>PVKM010002572.1:12590-42477 GCA_004027735.1 Carollia perspicillata | reverse complement strand
AGAGAAGCTATGCTTTTTTTACCTACACATTTACTTGTGCATTGATTTTCTGTATACAGTTTTACATCTTCTAGGTTTTTTTCTTCGAAATATAACACTCAGTGAGCAGAGAGTAAACCCTGTGTGCAAGTCAAGAAACTGAGCGCGGCGGCACCCCGTCAAAGAGTTGTCACAGTGTTAAAAAACCCCGTCTCTTGTGCAGTGAGCATCTACCGTATGTTTAACTTACGTATGAAGAACCGGCTGGAGGGTGTGACGGGCAGAGGTGCTGCCTCGTCAGGGAAGAAAGTGCTGGATATGGTTAGGTACAGAACTGGTTAATGTCCTGCAGGACCATAAACCCGTAAACTTCAGAGAGATCCTTGTTACAGGCAGAAATCCTCTGCATTTCGATTAGACGAAAATAATTAGCAGCTTATATTCCGGGCCAGCCTTTAGAACCTGGGCCTAATTGGTAGAAAATAGTGAAGTCGAACAAAATTCCAGCCCCAGCGTCCAGTGGCCTGAAGGCGGGCTTGTTGTACAGTCCTCTAGTTTAATTTTTCAAAGTGCGTGCTACTCTTCATAATTTTAACGTGTAACTCTGCATTTCTAAACGCTGTAGGTTTGTTTGAACTGAAATGGTACCTGTAGCAAGTATTCTTTTGTATTTCACTTCTTTTGGGCAACGCTGGGCCTAAAGATTCATCTCCATGTTCACGTGGAGATGTGGGTCCTCCTTTTTCTTGGCTGTATAGTACCCCGCTTCAGGCTCATACCGCATTTTATTGGTTCTGGTGGATATTTGGAACGTTTCCGTGCGCTGTGTACATCCTCACACAAGATGCTCCCTGGCTCTCTCCCAGCATGCCCTCCTGCCCCCTCCCAGCACGCTCCCCAGCTGTCTCCCGAAATAAAAGTAAATAAGTAAAGGAAGGGAGGGAGGAAGAAAAGGAAGGCAGGGAAGGGAGAGCCATCCTCCTTCATGTCTCCTGGTGTTGGTGTGGAGTGGAACTGCCGGGTCTTACCGGGTACGTCCCTTCGACCTTTCTGGATGATGCCGGGCCATTTTCCAAGCAGCTGTACTGATTACTCTCCGCGGTGATGAGGGTCCCCATTGATCTGCACCGTTGGACTTGTCTGTCTTAACCATTTTCATTGTATGTAGTGGCATCTCCTTGTGGTTTTAACTCCCCTTTCTCTGACTACTAGTGAGGTCGAGCACAGATTTCCACTTGTTTTTAAGAACAAAATGCGGTTAGTGTCTGACGGGGAGCTGTGTTAGTGGGGATTGAGAACTCAGGGTCTGGTGTGAGAACTGGGTTCTGACTTCCCCACCTTTTAACCATCTCTTGAGCTTTGGGGATGAGAATATACATTTTTCTTGGACTGACTGGGAAAAGGAAATGAATCAAGCATATACAGGCACCAGCTAGGCCCTCGACAAATGGAAGACGTTACAAAAATAGACCCTGGCCAGTGAGCTGGTTGTTCCGTCCGAAGCCTGGTGTCCCCGGGTCAGCCGTGATGCAGAATCCCGTGGGAGCGGCGTGTGGAGCAGGCCTTCGTTTTCACCGCCATCAGGGGAGCAGGGGGCTCAGGAAAAAGGGAATGTCAAGTAGCAGAGAAAGTGTGTTTTCTTCACTTTTGGAGTGGACCCTGCAGTCCTGGCTAGCGGGGGCCCGGGTGGGTGGGCAGAGCCCTTAGCCCGGGGCCCCTGACCGCGTTCATTTGGATGTCAGAGCGTGGCGTCCTCCCATGGCGGCCCAGGACACTTCAGCTGAGGCTCTGTTGCCATTTCTGGACTTAGGGTGACTTCCATTTGGGGTCTTGGAAGATCAGAACTTCGATGAGCTTGGAGCAGGCATGAGCCAGGCCCTTGGAATCTAGAAAATGTTTCTTTCCCTTTCCGATGTGCTAACAGCCTTTAATGTGCCCATTTGGTTCTCAGACCATTAGGTCAGTCATCAAAGCAGTAACACAGTTCCCTCCCTGGCTGGGGAGTTGAGGACACCGCACTGACGTTTCATGCAGGTGCCCCGGGCAGAAGCGAGCTGCAGCCTCACTCCTCTCCCTCCGCCGCCTCCTCCGTGCGCCTCTCCTGAGTTTACACGCCCGGTGTCCTCTTCTCCCAAAGTTAGCGTGACCCTGCCATTGTCATCTCTCCTGAGACTGAGAGGGTGCCGTTCGTATTTATGCCAGAACGGGAGACGTGAACCAGGACGAGGGGCAGATGCGGGCATGTGGCCGCCGGGCCCCACGCTCGTCCTCAGGAAGGGCCTGTCTGGCTGTGACTTTGTCCTCACGTCCCCAGCCTCAGCCCCCACTGGGTAATGAAAGCTCAGCCTGGGAAAGTCATGTCACTTCTGAGTTTCGTCGTCCTTTTCTGTAAAGTGGGAATTAACGTGGACCTGTCCGATCGACTCCTTGGGGTGATTGTCACTCAGGCCAAGGGAGGTAATGTGCGGAAGAACCTTGATAAATGTACGCGCAAATGTGAAGGTCATCATCTCTAATAACAGTAACAGGCGGTACCTGCATCGGTGGGGGGAGGGGTCTCTCATGTTCAGGCTGCCACCACGTCACCTACCTGGGTCAGCTGGCTCTAATTTTATAAATATTTGTCCACGTATAGTGTCTTTTTAAGGAGCAAGATCAAGCCCACCAGCCAGCACTTGCTTTCCACTCTAGAGTTTCACCAGGTCCCTAGAGCTGGCCGAGAGTGGTGCCACGTACAGATGAGGAAACTGAGGCCCAGAGGGGAAGGGACTCTCCCAAGGTCACACAAGTAAGTGAAGGGCTCCTGACAGGAGAGGGACGCTGCAGCCTGTGACGAGGACCGAGTCTGTGGGACACGGACGGGGATGGCGCCGGGCCTTGGCTCCTACAGGGAGACGGGCACTCTTCCCCAGGGCTCTCTGTCGACCCCCACTTCTGCAGGTAGTCTCGCTCGGAGAAGGGGCCAATTGCCCAGGTTAGCTGGGCCCCCAGCATCGGGGATACCTGGTCTCCAGCTCCCTTCCTGCCACCTTTAGAGCCCAGCAGGCTTCTGTCCCCCTCCACATGTGCACTTGCCCTCCCCGGTCATCGGCTCCGGCTCCCTCCGGGTCCAGCCTCTTTTCATTAACAGAGAGTAAACACAGGAAGCTGACCTTCCCCACTCCCAGGACAAAAGTCAGAAGGGCAGTTGCCTTGTGAGCCTAGAGGCCTCGGGAGGGGTGAACCCTCTGCTTGTCCCCCTGACTGACCGCTGGACAGGGCTCACTGAGGAAGTGGGGCTGGGGGAGCCTCACCTTTTCCCTTTGTCTGAGAACTTCACCCTTGGGTGCTGGTCTGTGAGGGAGTCCAGAGATCTGATGAGTTTTCAGCCTGGCCAGGGCTGGCTCTGCCCCTTCAGGAATGGGCTCAGCCTATGATTTCTCCATTGGGGTGTGAGGCCCTGCTTGGACAGAAAGAGAAAGGGCAGTAGGAGGAGAGGGCTGGTCCTGACCCAAACGCCTAAATGAGGCGCTCTCTGCCTCCAGCCTGGACCCGTCCTGGGCTTTGCTGCTGCCAGCCTGCCCTCCTAGCCCAGGCCACAGCCAGTGACCATCATCTGAGCCAGCAGAAGGATGCAGGTGTGCCAGTGGCCCACGCCCACAGACCTTTAGCCCAGTTACCAATGTGCAAGCCCTGCCTGGCCAAGTGTTAGCCCTTGTCCTCCCTGCAAAGCTGATGCCGAGGGTGGGGAGAGAAGGCAGCAGAGAAGGTGACAGTGGGTGGCCAGAGAGGCCTGCCCTGGGCTGGGCCAGGGTTCCCGGGCACAGGGTCACTGGTCAGGACAGAGGGCAGGCTTTGCCTCCCTCCTCCCCCGCCCCCATTTTCCACTGGGAGAATCACAGGGCAGGACGCTGGTGAGGAGGAAGTGGGAACCAGCTTCCAGTCCAGTGGTCTGAGGCCTGCCGAGAATTCAAGGCCTGGGCCTGCCTGGGTCAGGACCGACTTTTCTCAGTGTCCTGCTTTCTGAGTTTCCTCTGGGGGTGAGGGGAAGCTATCCTGTCGCTCTGTCCCACTTCCTGCCCCACGCCTAGCCCGGCCCGGCGCTCCTGGGTCACTGAGGCCATGGGCCTCCCCTTACTCGCTCTCCTCCCACCAGCTCCTCTCTGAAGGGCCAGCAGACCCGGGTCTGTGAGGTGGGCTCTGGGCGACTGGCCCCTGAGATGCGGGGAGGACGCCTTGGACTCCTGGCCCTGGTTCTTTCTCATCTTACACTCTTTTTTTATACATATCTTTTAAGTTTTACACTATGCTTTCCATGTCTGTGAAGTGAGGCTCGCATGGAATTTATAAAATAGACGTGTTTGGGAGGACTGTGCTAACACATTTTACACGTTGCAGTCCACGTACTCGGGCAGGCAGCGGTCAGCACACGTTTCCTGTGAAGGGCCAGAGAGTAAATATTTCGGGCTTGGAGGGCCCTTTGGCTTCCGCGGCAGCTGCTCAGCTCTGCAGAGATAATAGCATGAAGGCGGCCACGGGTGACCGGGACATGACTGGGTGTGGCTGCGTCCCAATAAAAGTTTCCTTCTGGGCACCGAAATGCGAATGTCAGGGACGGTGCGTGTGTCACAAAATATTCCTCTTGCCCCCGCCCCCCGTCATTTAAAAAATGAAGTAATTATTCTTACTCACGGGCCCTGAGCCAATGGGCTGTGGCCCTCGGGCCAGTTCGCTCTAGATCCTCTGCTCTGGATCCCTGGTTCTCAAACGTAGGTCTGCTTCTGACTCACCTGGGGAGCTTTTAAAAAAATGCGTCGTCCCGAACCCTGGCCCTGATTCTGTCTATGCCACAGAAGCCCCAGGACCCGCCCTCTAACAAGCTGCCCAGGCCAGTAGGAAGCGGATCACCTGAAAAGCAGATTTGTAAGAACGCAGCTCTGGAAGGCCTTGGCGCGCGCAGTCAGCTCAGCCAGCCCCTGCTGAGTGCTGGGGCGTGGGACTTCTCCAGGCCTCCTACTGCCCGTTTTTGGAATCTGATCAGAGGAGGAATCCAGCTCCAAGAGAACGTCCAACCTTGACATTTCTTGTTCGCAAAGGCCGGGGTCCTCAGGAGAGCATGCTTGGGCGCTGGCCTCCACCACTCGTGCCTACAAGAGGCAGAACCACCTGGTACTGGTGAAGAGCGCAGGCTCTGGAATTTGCATGTTCTCGGGCAACTCCCTTTGCCTTTCAGTGCCTTCGCTTCCTTCTTGTGTGGTCGTAATCAGCCCGTTGTAGGTGCCGGCAGGTCAGATGGGCCATGACGTGGAACACCAAGCACAGTGCCTGGCTCCTAGTAGGTGCTCAATAAACAGTCACTTCTCGGGAGTGCTCTTGGCCAGAGTGGAAGCAGGGCAGTCCCCAGTCCCAGCCACCGGCACGTGAAAGTGACCGCTCACATTTGTCTGGTGCTTTAGCTTCCGTGGCCATTTTCCACTGGTGATCTCATTGCATCCTCCAGCTACCCTGGGGGTAGACACCCAGGTCCTGTTTTGTAGAGGTGGAAGCTGAGGCTCGGCAGGGTTACGTAGCTTCTCCGAGGGCACACAGCTGGTGCACTCCCATGAGAACCTGGATTTCTCTGCCCAGAGCCCTGGAGGAGTCTCCCCCATCCCAGGATCTTGAGTGGCAACGGGAGGGAAATTAGGTTGCGTTTTGGTGGGTCCTTTACCCAGTGCTTTCGGCCCCTTCAGATAAAATACCACGAGGAGTTCGAGAAGAGCCGCATGGGCCCCGGCGGGGGAGAGGGCATGGAGCCCGAGCGCCGAGATTCCCAGGACAGCAGCAGCTACCGGAGACACCAGGAGCAGCCGCAGCCTCACCACATCCCAAGCAGCGCCCCAGGTGGGCATGAAGCTGGTGAGGGTAGAGGACCTGAGGCCAGGCCACCTGCAGGATGGGGAGAAGCCTCCCTCATTCACTCGCTCGTGCACAGCCCCCCACACACACACACTTGGGGATGGCCCGTGCCGGGCACTCCCAGTGTGATGGGGGAGCCGCAGCCCCTGTGGCAGCATACGCAGCACCTGAAAGTGTGCACACACAGTCACCTCTGAGGAGTGGGGGTTGGGCAGGGCTGTGGGGGTGCAAATACGTGATATGGGCTTGGGGAGAAGGGGAGAGGGCTCTGGGAGGGCCGTTTTGGCAGGACAGTTTCCGAGCCCTGTCTTCTTCCGTCTTCCAGTTTTCCAGCAGCCCCAGCAGCAGCAGGCGGCCCCGTCCTATGGGGGCTACAAGGAGCCTGCAGCCCCAGTCTCCATACAGCGCAGCGCCCCAGGCGGGGGCGGGGTGAGTAGCCCTGGCCAGAGGGTAGAGGTGGGAGGGTGAAGAACAGAAGAGCGAGACCTGAGGCAGCCAGAGATTGGTGAGCCTAGGGAAGGACCCAAGTCAGAGACTTTTCTTAGAAACCCCACCCAGGATGCCTGGATTGCCCTGATTTTTGACCCCAGTTCCTTGTCATCTGCAGCTGATAAGGATCTCAGCCTCCTGGGCAGGGCCCTAGGTGGGCCCTGGGGCCCTGTGTTCTAGCTCCACCCCCTACTTCCTCCCTGCCCCCATCCTCCACCCCGCCACACACACACCCAGGTTTTCTCAGTCCAGCCACCTGCGAGTGGACGAAGCACTTTTCTGCTCGGGGCTTCCCAGACCTGGGCTCTGCTCCCCACTCTTTGTGATCGCCCTCCATGTCCTTCGGATCTCAGCTTGCCCTTGCCTCTGGAAGGTGCCCCCAAACCATCTCTACGTCAAGTGGGTCTCCCCTGACATTGCTGTGTCCCTTAGAGCACTCTTTGCAACTGAGAACACTTCTATTTATTAACTTCAGCGTCCCCCACTGGACTTGAACCTCTCAGTGTACAGGGCATTGCTCTGGTTTGCTTACTGTGAGCCGGGCACAGAGCGGGCCCTCGTCAACTCTGCTGAATGAGTGAACGAGCGGAGGAGGAAGTGAGGCCTTCTTATCGGTCCTTAGAGTTGAGGTTCCAGCTGCTCACAGGTGCGGCTGAGCCAACCCTCGTGGAGCTCCCGGCCGAGCTCAGCGCCTCTGGGCTGCGTGCCTGGAAATTCAGAGCAGCTCATGTGGGAGCAGGAGGTACAATACATAGAGGAATAAACTAGCCAGTCCTTCACATGCTGAGCGTGTCCTGGACAGGAGAGATTTGACTCTGAATAAAAGGCTACCCTCTTGCCCACTTGGAGCTCACATTCCAGTCTGAAAGACAAACAAGAAATCAGTGAGGAGATATACAATGAAAGGTCAGGTGGTGGCATGTGCCGTGAACAAAAAGACCATGGTAGGGGAGGAGGAGGGAGAGCAGCAAAGTCCTCTGTAAATTGAGGGAGCAAATGGTGTAAGGAGTCCAGCAAGTGCAAAGGCCCTGAGGCAGGAGTATGCTAGGGGAGTTCAAGGACCAGCAGGACGGCTAAGGGGACTGGAGAGGGGATGAGGGTAGGAGAGGAGGTCAGATCATGCCGGGACTTGTAGGCACAGGAAGGCCTTTGTGACCGATGAGCTATGCAGAGCGAGGGGTTTGACCTGTGTTTTTAAATGATCGCTCTAGCCGCTGTGTTGAGAAGAGGCAAGGGCGGAAGTAGAGGCATGAGTTAGGAGGCTCTTGCAGAATTCAGGCATAGATGGTGGCTACTGGGCCCGAAAGGCAGGGCCAGAGTTGGTGATAAGGAAACTCGGATCCCATAGACTCGGGGGCTAAGGGAGTAGGTTTTTATTGCTTGGGGAAAGTGTTGGAAATGTAGTGCTAAAGAGGACGGGGGACCTGTGGAGGATTTGAAGCCGGGGAGTAACATGCTCTGGTTTGCATTTCTGGAAGTCCCCCTGAAATGACCGTGGGTGAGCAGGGAGGGGGGCAAACCAGAGACTGGCCTGAGCAGGGGCCAGGGCCCGGCCCCAGGACCACAGGGCTGAGCTGGCTCCCCCGGAGATCATTCAACGTCAAGGGCAGTAAGATGAGAGCATGTTAGAATCATGCCCACCTCCAAGACCACCGTTGGGATCCGTGTGCTTTCACTGGATTTTTCCTAGAGCTTAAGCGTAAGACTGGCTGAGGGTGCAAAGTGGAAATCTCTCATGGCACCTGGAGACTTTTCTCCCAAGAATAGGCCTTTGTCCTGAACTGGGGCATGAAGCCAGGCTTATCGCAGCTTCAAAACAAGAAGAAAGACTGGTGTTTACAGTCATACAGATAACAGTGTACAAGGCGTATCACATTTTGACACTAACTGGCAGTGTGTCCGTGGGACCTGACTGCATTCCCCTCTCAAGAGGTGGAGCCAGGCTGTTGGGACCTCAGTCCCTGTCCTGTGCCTGCCTCTCCGTAGATTCCAGATAATCGGGCGCTCTCAGAAAGTGAGACAGAGAGGTGAGAAACCTCAAGGCAGAGCCCGGCCCTTCCCTGTCCCCCGGCGCTGGCTCAGTGCTCACCCAGGCTCTGCTGAGGGACCCAGACAGTCAGGAAGGAAGGCGCCCCTCCTCTCCCCCTGCCCTGGGGGGCGCTGGGCGCTGGGCCCTGGGCTGATGCGCCCCCATCCCTGCAGAAGCGGTACCGCGCAGTGTATGACTACAGCGCTGCCGATGAGGACGAGGTCTCCTTCCAGGATGGGGACACCATCGTCAACGTGCAGCAGATTGATGACGGCTGGATGTACGGGACCGTGGAGCGCACCGGGGACACGGGGATGCTGCCGGCCAACTACGTGGAGGCCATCTGAGCCCGCGGGCGGGCGCCGCCTCGCCCACCCTCCTCCAGTGCATCCCACGGCATCATCGCATCGTCCTGGGCGTGGCCTGTCCGCCCTTCAGTGTCTCTCGTGTTTTCCAATCTGCGACAGCTTGTTTCTTCCCACCCTCCTCCAGCTGCTTTTGCCAACTGAAGCCTTGTTCTGCCACTTTCGCAGGCTCCTTCCTCTGGCAGGTTTTCCCCACGACCAATGTCTTGGTTTTCTCTCCGGACGGAACAGGTGCGGACCTTCCCGGGGGAGGCTGAGGTCCAGGGGGCCGCTCTGGAATGGGAGTCCAGCAGGCTCCCGGGCCTCGACCTTCTCTCTCTGTTTTGGCCCCTCGGACCCTCCCGCCCACCACCTCACACACCTGAACATTCCAGGGCCGGGCTGAGCCCCAGGCCCCCAGGCCTCCCAGGGCAGGGACTGTACACATTCCCCAGAGTGGAGCCTGCTACCCTTGCCCCTTGGGTGGGACGGGTGGGGGGCTGCCACTGTGTAGGTGCCAGTGAGAGGGCTTTACTTCGGAGAGATGGGACTGCTGGCCCTCCGAGGGGTCCCCTCACCACCCTCTCCCCTTCTCCAAGACAGCAGAGGAGGGTACAGTTCCCACTTTGGGGTCCATTTCTCCTCACACCGTTCCTCCGCACACTGTGATTTTGCTCTCCTGCGCCCGCAGACCGGGTGTGGGCTCGGAGCTCCCCAGGAAGCACGGCTTGGGTCAAGTCCCGGCCTTTCTCACTTGTAGGGACAGCTGCGGGAAGGAAGGGAACAGGGTGTTCTCTTCCATAGCCCTTTTTTTTTGCCTCACTCTTCCCGATCCCCGAGGACCCTGGCTTGTCTCCTTGACTGGAGGCTATGGTCCTCAAAGGTGAGGCAAGGAAGCCTCGGGCCTTTGGCCTTTGAGGCTCAGCTCCCTGAGATCCGGGCTGCATGGGCCACTCCTCCCTGTGGCCTCCCCTCCCCCACCCGTCCCCCAGTGGACTGGAACTGTGGGAAGCCACAGGACCTTCCGTGTCTCCGGGACTTAGCGTGTGGGGGGAGGGGCGTGTGTGTCTGTAGGTATGTGAGCCAGCGTGAGTGTGAGCGAAGGCGTCTGTGGGCTACGTGGGGGTACACAGAACAGTTCTCCCCGGATACTTGACTCAAAACCCAAGAGATGGGGGAGAGGGCCCTAGGGGAGAGAAGTCCCTTCATTTTCTTTGGAATGAAAATTCCTCCTTCCATCCAGAAATAGAGGCAGCCCACCTGCCCTTCCTGCAGTGTGCTGGGCAGAAGTGAGGGGATGATGGCAGATGCGTGGGGGCTGACAGCCTGCTCAGGGGGGTGGGGGGAGGCATCGTGGCTCCAGGCACATCCTCACCTGCTGTCTCTGTGTCCCGCGCTACAGAACAGGCGCCAGAGGACCCTGCGTTACCCACGCTGTGGGTGCCTTACTCTGGGGGCTCTCACCCCAGTCCTCTCCCTTACTGAACTAAAGCCCCCTTGAGGTGTTGGGAGAGGGTCCCAGGGCTACAAAACTGGACGCACAGACCCTGGGATGAGGAAGGGAGAGTGGTGCTATCTCCAAGTCCCTTCTGTCCCTGGCTGGAGGCTGTGACAACCCTGTCCTGGCTTTATTCATCTCTGGGCTTTCTCGTTACCCTCTGGGCCTCCCCCTCCCATCGTCGCCCTGACCCACTCAGGCCCGGTAGGGACAACTGCATCATCACACCCTGCAGCGGTGGGCCGCAGGCACGATGGGCTAGTCCCCGCCACTTGTGAGTCGAGTTGGGAACATTTACCCCACACCGGAGAGCTTAGGAAATGACTGTGAAGGGGAGGAGCCCCCGCCTGACCAAGCACCCCAGTTCCTGCTTGGCCTCAAGCAGGTGAGGGCAGAGGGAGGGTCTCGTACTGGGCTATTTGGGGGAGAGGGAGCAATATTGGGGGCCTTGGGAGAGGCGCTGGGTCACCCTGTTTCCTCTAGATCTCAAAGCACAACCTGGATTGTGGGACCAAAGGTCAAAGACGCGTCCTGCAGAGGACCCGTGGTCGGGAGGGGCGGAGGAGGAGCAAGGAACTGCCTGTTAACTCCGCTTCATTTCCCTTCCAAACCAAGGCAGGCCAGCCACTGGAATCTTGCTGCTGGCCCGCTGCTCCTCCCATCCTAAAAATAGGGGGCCTTTTCTTATACACCCCAGAGAGAGGAGGGACTGGTACACTGGTGCTGAAGGGCCCAGGGGCTGCTGGGAGTCCCGTTCCTTTCTAGAACCATCCATCCCTAAAAGAGCACAGAAGCGGGGGCTGGGCGGAGGCCCAGGTCTTCTCCCAGTTCACAGAAGTCTTTTAGCCCGTAACCCAGGAAAGAAGATACATCGAAACTAGAATGTGAATATAACGTTAGTGGACCAACAACAAAAAGAAGCCCAATAGTGAGAAAGTGAATTTTCTCAACACTGCTTCCTGTTTTCTTCCTCATGTCCCTCCAGGGAAAACTATTGCTTAATTTCTGCCTTTTTTTCCCCTTCACATAAGCACTTTTGGGCCTCCTCTCCTTTTTTTTAATAGCTGGAAAATACCACCCACAGACCTGTATTTAAAAAGAAACAGAAATGACCATGTGAAATTTGCCTCTGTCCAAACATTTCATCCGTGTGCGTGAGCTGTCATTCATCCTTTTATATGGGGTGGTTGTCTCTTCCTGGTCTGTTTGGTCCCCTCCCTTGTGGGCTTGTGCTTGGGATCCAATCCTTCTGGCCTGTTATGATTCTGAACATTTGACTTGGACCACAAGTGTATCTGGTGACTCAAATAAAAGTATAATTTTTACCTGCGGACTTCGTTGTCTCTCTGGTTCAGTCGTGCAGCTGGTGTGTGTGTACCATCTGTTTGGGGGCGTTGGCCTGTCACTCTCCTGGGAGCCTGCCATCCAGGGAGAGACCAGTTTGGAAGCTGTCAGCCTAGAGTGGCAATTTGCCTTGGCACGCGCTCCCTGCTCGTGGAGGGCTCCCCACCGGTCTGCTCTGGCTACGGTCTGTCTGCCCAACTTGCAGACACACCCAGAAGCCTCCCTGAGTTCCTGTACTCCCTGACTCTCCCCACTAGCCAGGCCACTCCCGGGGCAGGTAACCGGTCTGATTCATTTTAAACCCCCAGAGCTTGGTCAGGGCCAGGTGCAGCTGCTCGGCCAACATCGAATTAACAAATGAGCTCAGCAGGCGGGCAGTTTCAGCTCTCTGCCTGCCCATAGTAGGGACTCTTGGCACAACCTTGAGGAAGGAGATGATGGAGAGACCAGGACAGTCTGCAGTGGGCTAAGAGGGAGGAAGCCTTCTGCTGGGTGGTCTGACGAACCAAAGCAGTACTCGGGATACCTTATGAATGTGACCTTGAACACAGGTTTTTTAATTTGACCTTATTAGCGTGATACTCTAGGAACGTGGTTTTGACCACAGGTTTTTTTAATTTGACCTTATTAGCCTTGGGCGAGAAGTAACTACCTCAATGTCCATCTTATAGATAGGGTTCGCCGGAACCCAGGAAGTTGGTGGGAGTCTCACACGGCTGGACTGGAGGTCCAGGGCTGGAGGCCTCAGGAACCCCCGTGTGGTGCTCGCAGTCTCATGCCGCCTTGCTGGGGTGGGCCGTGTACCCGTGGCTGCTTCATTTCTCGTTGTGTTATCTCCTGTGCTCTGTTCTCTGCCCCAGGACCCCGGGTCTAACCTCGGACTAGAAGGCCAGGCGGCCTCCTCCCTTCTGTCGGGTTGGGAAGGGGGCAGTGGGAGAGAAGACATCCAGACCCTTCTGCCCTGGCTCGGGGCGACCAGTCCGTCTCGTGTCTGGCCGTTCGTGGGGAGGGATGTTTCCCACTTGGGGCTCAGAGTGAAGGCATGCCCCAGCTTCAGGATGACAGCAGGGCGGGGAAGAAAAGGGCTTCCCCGAACGGAGCTGGAACGGAGCTCTCCTAATCACGGGAATGATGACAGTCAGGAGAACGACAGGCAGGCCCGTGTGTCAGCAGGGCTGAGCAGCGTGGGGAGCGCCAGGCAGCACGGGCTGGGGTAATTAAAGACAATACCGACACCTGCTTCTCTGCTGCACGAGCCGGCTGCCTCATCTTTTCCCACCAGGAGGGCATGAGTTGGCAAATCTTGCCTCTTGTAGGCCTGCCCCCCTTTTTGTCTGGGAGCTGCAGCCCCCTCTCCCCAGGAGGCTCCATTCACCTGAGCAATTTGAGGGCACAGTCAGTCTGCCTGGGGAGGGGGGCAGGGGGTTGGTAAGCACCCAGGGGACCGGCCAATGGGAGGAGGTGCTAGACCCTCTTCTACCAGCATGAGGAGGGGAGATACGAATTCTTCACCCCAGACCCTTCAAAAGAGTAATCTGAGGACACAGCCATGGACACTAGGCCTCAGAGGTGTCACAGGAAATTTTTTAATTTAGTAGGAAATAATTAAAACAGAAAAAGGCATAAAAGCAACACAATACATAACTGAATACCCACCACCCAGCATAAAAAAATAAAATGTCAATTTTTTCCTTTCCCCTCAGAAGAAGCCACTTGAGTTCGCCTTCCTAGACTCTTACTGCACAGGGATGGGCCTTGTTTGGTGCCCTCCCTAGACGTAACACCGAGTGGGGCCCTCTGAAGAGGATACAAGAGGGGACGAGGACAGAACGTGGGTAACGACCGCAGAGGCAAGGAATCCCGAAGGAGAGACCTCTGGTGCTCACACTGTAGATGGGGCGATCTGAGCCGAAAGGCCTCGCATCCCGAGCAGCAGCGCAGGCAGGGCAGAGCGGCATTCAGACCGAAGAAGGTGGGGCGGCCGTCGGGCAAGAGGGCACACGTGCACTCCGGAGTGTGCCAGCCGAGTTTTGATTCTTGTCTCTGCCATTCCCAGTGAAACATCGGGCAAGCTCCTGACCATCTCTGGACGAGCCTTATCTATAGAAGACGGGCAGGGAGGTGGAAATTACATCACGTGCAGTATCCGCTACGGTTTAGGAACCCCTAAGTGTTAACTCCATCCCAGGGATGCCAGCCGAGGCTCACGGGACCCTTACAACTTGCCAGTGGCTCGCCCGACTCCCAACCATTGTTTTTCTGAGCTGATTTGCCGTGATGCGTGAGAAGAAAAGGAAGACAGGCAGTCAGGAAGATTCATTCCTAAGGGAACTGGATAGAGATCAGATCTCCTCCTAAGTGCATGTCCTGCAGACTCCACTTAGATACAAAGGGGTGGCATTGGGTTCCTGGAGAGAAATTGAGCCTCTTCAGTTCCGCCGGGTCTCAATGAGCAGTTTCTTGGTTACCCGCTGCCAGGCTTTATGATTGGTTGGCTGTGGGATGTTGGGAGAGGAAGGGGGAGGGGGAAGTAAGCATTGATGGAGCTGCAGCCTCCCTTAGAAGGGGGAGGGGGAAAACGAGGGCTGAGCAGCGGAGGGAGGAGGGGGGGAGCCATTTCTCTCCGCTGGCTGCAACCTCCGTGCTCACAGCTCTCATTTCCCTGGAATCCGGGGGCCTCCCGGCCGAGGACTCCACAATGCTGGATATCTTCATCCTGATGTTCTTTGCCATCATCGGCCTGGTCATCCTCTCCTACATCATCTATCTGCTCTAGTGGCCTGCAGCTGCGGCGGAGCCCGCGGCACACTCAGCAGCCAAGGATGAAGCTGACTGGCCGAGCACCCTGCTTGCTGACGCACCGGTGGATTTTTGCTTCTGGTCATTATTTCGGGTATTGATTCAAAAACAGAATGAAAAGAGATCTTGTTTTTTCTTTCTTTCTTTTTTATTTTTTTTGTCAGAGACATTGATGTAACATTTCTCAGGCCACTCAGAAAAGAATAACTGCCAATGTTTTCTTTGCACCCATAATTTAAAATGATTTTTTAATTGAAAAAAATGAAACCCATACTGCAAAGCCTTTTTAGGTAGAATGGGCAGGGAGTGGTGTGCATGATGGGAGGGGCTATAATTTCGTAGTTTTTTCCTTCAAGTTGTTCTGACTCCGAAGTTGTCCATTCTCTCCCCGTAAGTAAAGAGAAACACATCTTCCATGCTGACCGAAGGGTTTACGATTATGCTTACAGAATTGCATTAGTTAGTGACTCATTCTCACTTCAGGATGAGACAGGAAATGAAATGTACTTGGGAGTGGGGTTCTGCGGGGTGATGTCCATTCTTTCCCAACCGTGGGCTTTGACGGAAAGGAGAGAGGAACTCCTAGTTCTTTTCTGAGTCCCCAGAGACTGAGACCAGGAGCAGGAACGGAGCCCTCCGCTGCCATTCCCGTCTGAGCCTTGTCGTTTCTGGGTCTCCCACAGCTCCTGCTCTCCCGTCCAACAGGATGCCTCTCGACACAGCAGACCTGCCGCCCAGCAGACCTCTTCCAGAGCCTTCCGGACACGGCTAGCCCCTGTCGAGCTAGGGGCTTTTTCGGCTCAGAGGCTGAGGCTCGAGGCTGGGACCTCAGGAACTCACGGGCATGGCTGGCAGGTGCCGTGCCCGTTTGAGCTGTAAGTGGAGGGTGCTGAGAAAGAACACAGCTGAAATGTGGACTCGTTAAAATGATCACGGAGAACTTCTCAAAATTCATTTTGATGGCCTTTCCTTCAGTCGTCCCTTTCCCTCACACGAAGGCGTCCCTTTTCAAGCCCAAGAGCACGTCGCCTCTCTCTCTGTGGCCGCTTTATCACCCTGTCTTTATAGCCTGCACAGTACGGGGTTATGTGGTGTCCCGTCTTCGTCTCTAGCCAGAAGGAACTTGTCGTCTGAGTTTTTAAGATTTATTTTTCCTTCTCCCTACCACTTGTGCTCTGGCTTCTCACGGAAAGAAACAGTTACGTGGTCCTCATTCTTTGTGCCTGCTGAGTTATAAATTATTGAAACAATGTGGCTATACCTATCTTGTTATTTGGGGGGAAAATCTGTTACCCAAAAAATAAACGCTTTTAAAATTGTCGAATGTTCCTTTTATGGAAAAAAATAATAATTTCAACATATTTTCTGTCCAATTAAGGTTGAAGAAGCCTTATATGCTAAGGTTGAAGAAACATATTTGGGAATCCAGAGGAGACTTGGGCCCCAACCTGTGGTATCTCTCCCTTTGAAAAATCCATCAGAATTGTTCTACGTTTGATTTTCTAGCTTAAAAATAAACAAGAAAGATGAACTTAATAGTTTTTATTCATAACATTGTGTTCAATTCCCATGTTTTAAAAAGGAATGAAATTAAGACAGTGTAATGTCACAAAATGAAAAACTTGCATTTTAGAATTCTGGCCAATGAAAGACACTGTTCTAGAAGCTTTGTCTTGGCAACAAATCACAGGACCTTCAATAAGTCATTGAACCTTTCAGGGTTTCATTTTGTTCTGACAAATGAGAGGGATGGACTAGAAAACTGTCAATGGCTTTTTCCATTTTAAAGTTTTGCAATTCTAGGATGCGTTATCTTTGGAAACAACATCTTTGAGAAAAGAAATCCCGTGGAGAAACAGCTCTTAATAGTTACCTGTCGTCCACTTTTCTGCTCTCCCCAAATGGTATTTTATGGTGAAAACTCAACTGCAAAACTCTTTTTTTGGCACATTGTGAGGAGAAAATGACTGTTTACCCCTAACATGTATCAGTGATACTTTGTCTAAGCTGTTAAGGGAATGTTAATAAGTACAGTATTACATGGTGGTAATGCAATAAAAAGAGGTGATCTGGCAGATACACTAATTCAAAAGGCCTGGCTCTAAGCACTAATACAGTCAGGGGTATCTTCAGTTATCTGTGCGGCCTTGACATGCCATTTCCCAGTAAAACGTTCCTTTGATTCTTTGGCATAGCTTTGTGTTGCAAACTTAAGTCTCCTTCTTCAAGTCAAGACAGCAGCTCTAGGTCCTTACCTAGGTAGTTAGGGCAAGTGTCAGTATTTTGAAGGGGTCCAAGTAACCGAGTCAATTATTGTGGTTTAGGTCTTCATAGTATAGTTACTAACCAAGCTTGCTCTGAAGTCTGTTATGAGGGTCAAAGCTCTTCCGTCTGTGTCCACACAAAGTTGAAACAACCATCAGTTCAGTGAAAACAATCAGCCAATGTCAGTTACACACCGGTGATCTGTCCCACTGGCACTGGGCACAATATAAGGACAGAACGGTTACCCATATTTTCAGTTACTTGTGAAATAATTATATTCTGGAAGAAATTTTATGACTTTGTGCCTATGTCCATGCTATAATATGTCACTTTGTAACTGTTCTATAGTGTTCGTCATTTTGATAATAGTTTTTTAAAAGATTTTATTTATTATCTTTAGAACGGAAGGGAAGGAGAGAGGGAGAGAAATAGCAATGTATGGTTGCCTCTCATGCATCCCCTGCTGGGAACTGGTCTGCAACCCAAGCATGTGCCCTGACTGGGAATTGAACCGCCATCCTTTGGTTCACAGGCCCGCACTCAATCCACTGAGCAACACCACCCAAGGCTGATAATAGTTTTTAAAAGCTCACATTTAAACTATTGGAGTTTCTTGTTTGTTTTTTAAAGATTTTATTCATTTATCTTTCGAGAGAGGGGAAGGGAGGGAGAAGGGGAGGGAGAGAAACATCAGTGTGTGGTTGCCTCTTGCTTGCCCCGACACTGGGGACCTGGCCCGCAACCCAGGCATGTGCCCTGACTGGGAATTGAACCAACAACTCTTTGGTTCACAGGCCAGCACTCAATCCACTGAGCCACACCAGCCAGAGATAAATATTTGCATAGTGGCATCTTAAAACATAGTAAAACACTGGGGAAAGTTACTTCTGTAATAGGAGGTTTTGTATACAGTTTTTCAAGTCTGTGTCATAGGGTAATCGTGTCCTGTGAAATGGGGATTGTACTTGGCCTACATCAATGTAGTAAAAACATCTCTAAATAATTGTAGATTACTTACAAAAAATGTGGCATAATACTATGAATCACTTCACGAACATGTGCTTTCTTGATTAAAAATAAGGGGCTTATATAGAAAAGTGATGTATTTTATTTCAGGAGAAAGGGGATATAGTTTGGGAAACAGTTAAATAATGGAAAGATAAATGTCACTAAGTTAGAATCACCTACGACTCATTGCTCTGGGGGCAAGGAATCAAATCCAAACTTTCTGAGTTTGAAACCTGGCATGACATAATTTATAAAGTTTCAGGAAATTTGTTTGCTGTTAAAAAGCTTAAAATGAGCATTATTCAAACTTCAGAATCCCTTAAGAGTATTGTTTTAAATTACTCAAAAATAATGGGAATTTCTCTTAACAAAGTACAAAAGAATAGTTGAAGTGGAAAACTGTCAATTACATACTTTGCCTTTATCAACCTCCAAATGTTTGCTAAGCCTAGAATGGCCTGTTCTAAGTTAGTTTTACTCCCATCTATTATAAACAAAAAGAAAATCAAACAGAAAAAGTCACTGACACAACTTTCATTATCAACTGAAACATACTAAGGAAGATACATTTAGAAAGAGTTAACAACTTCTTTGTTCTTAGAAAAATACTGTAAGATCTTATAGTCATGGGAAATTGCAGGTAACACACAATACCTAATTACATATTTGTTTTTTGACACTAGTGTGAAACTGTGATAATTACAGCATATCTATTTTAGCAGCTATTGAAATATTAGTCAGTTGAGAATCTGGTCTCTGAATTTGGTAGCAGAATAGTATACTGTTCTACACCCAGAGGGTCACACAATTGGTGAGTCACTGCAAGTAAATGAAATTATTTAATTAATTCATATACTCTATTGTTAAGCATAAATATACATATGTAAGTATATAGCTAATTGCAACATTATTTTATGTTAATACAGTTTATATTTTGATCATTGTTAGAGCTATAATTAACAGCCTAAATAAAAACAAGTTCCTCTATAAGAAATAATTGAAAGGAATTACACATTCAGCGACTTGCATAATGACAAACTCTGGACAAGTTAGACCTGTTTCTAATTTTATTTTATTAATATAAATAAATGACAACTTAAATACAGTTAGAAAATATTAAATATTTAAGTATCAAAGATATTTTACCATAAACACAATACTTTAAAAATAACAATATATGTCTCTCAATTTTGTGCACCTTGAAGAAAGCAGTGATCTTAGAATGCTTCCAAGTAGTTTTTCTTCATTTAAAAGGTTTTCAAGGTTTACGCTAAACTTTTTTTTTTTTAATTTTAATTGCTGTTCAAGTTACACTAAGCTTTTTAAAAGTATAGTTACTTGAGGAATTTTCTGTAGTTATATTTGCTTTCTTGATAAAAAAAAAAATCTTAGTTCTTTGGCACTTTTTCTTAACCTAGAGAAGACTGTCCAATACAACCATCTTTGAGGTCATCTTTCTTATTTTAGTGATGTCTCAATAAACCAAGGAGCCTAGGTCCACAGCCTGATTCTTACAGGTTTCACGGCTACCCGCTTAGGGGAACTGGTAAAGACCTTACACTGCTAGTAAGGTATCCAATAACATAGAGGCCTTTGTAGTGGCTTTGTGTTTTTACCCTTCACAGTATTTACTGACATAAAAATCTGTAATCATATAATTCAGTGCTATTCACTTAAAGAGGTAAACTCAGGTCATAACCCCACAAAGAGGTCAATGTTTGTTTTTTATCAACATAAGGTGGTTCCTCCATTGCACCTTGTGCTGAGCACCTCACACTTGCTCTGATCTCCAAAGGTGGAAAATCTTTGTTATTAACAGAACAACTGGGAGCATGAACTAAGTCATCTGAGGATGGAAAAGGGGCCCATTGTTCATGCCATGGAGAGCAGCCTTGAACTCTTAAATGCCTGCAAGGTTTCCCAAATAATTTACTGCCTGCATTGTGAAAATGATAAAGTTGAGGAGTCAGAAGGGCAGGAGAAGGAAGCATCCAAGAAAGAAAGAAGTTTTATGGTTTCAAAAGGTACAGAGTATTTATCACAAGATATAAACTTTAAATTAGTTTCTGAGAAAAGGAGCATCATTTTTTGATTATTAGCATTATTAGGGTGTCATGTGTGTACATTTAGAAACAATAGTCAAGATAAACCAATGATGTGTCGTTGAGTTTTGGAGGCTTGCTTTCTAGTAGAAGTAAAAATCACCCTACAAACCGAAGTCAAAGGAGACTGAGGAAGTCACTATCAAAAGGAATAAAAGAGCTAGAAGCCCAGGCTAGTCTTCTCAGTCAGAAGAAGGTACAGGATAAATGATCTGACCTGCTAGTAATTTACGTCATTGTTGTTATAACTGTCCTCAAGTTCGTTAGAAGTGGGCAGTCCCTTAATGTTTGTGGGCTACTCATTTCGCAGATGTCCCTCTTCTGTGGCACTATGACTGCATAAGGCCGCACTTCAGCGTCCATGTTAATAAGACATGCTTTTGCAAATTAATCTGCCACTTTAAAATTTGGTACCACATTTTATTCCTAATGACAAATGTATTCAGCAAAAAACTGGACTGCTGAATTGAGGAAACTGCAAATTTAGTCTCAAATGTTATTTTATCTATTAATAATTGAATGAAAAATTTTTCATTTACTTTTTATTGGTAGCAAGATGATATCACTTATCTACTGCACCCAAAGAATGAATCAGATTTTTTATGTTCCAAATTTCTAGGGAGGGCGAGATAACAATCTCACAATTATCAAGAATAATGCAATAATGTGTCTTTAAAAATACACAGCAGCAGTCATGTCAGTTCAAGTGTGTGATGAGATTCAAAATCCAGGTCAAAACTCTTTTAAATTAAACAATTTTTCCTTCGTAAAGTTTCTAAAAACAACTGCTGTGGAGATTTGGGCAATTCAAGGAATGCAAGGAAACCTCACAAAGCCAAGTTGCTTCTCTATGAGAATGAAACAATATCTATCTAGTAAAATATTTAAAATATTCATTATTTATATTAAAATTTTAATTTTTCTTTATTTTTATTTCCCCCCCCCCACAAATAATCTAATGGAGTATATCCTCAACTTGGAATCACCAGTGTTTTCTACATGGATTAGGTTTTTGAAAGAATGTATGAGAAAAAGGGTGAGAGAGAAAAGAAAAAGCTAGTTAAGGTGTTGTTTCGATCTCTGGTATCTGCCAACTTTTAATCTTCATAATTTAGTTGTGAATTGGAAGGAAGAAAATGAAACTGAAAGGAAGAAAATGAAACAGGATAAAAGCAAAGACTGTGTTTTTCATAAATATGCAAATGCTATAAACTCTGGAGAAACAGTTCCTGCCACGGATGGAGTTATAGTTGAACAATCCATCAAAGAGAGGCAGTTACTTTCTGACCCTCCATGAAAGAAAGTTAAGTGCTTATGCTACTGAAATACAGCAAAATCTTACCACACAGTTTGTATTTTCTCCACAATGTTCACTCTTCCTCAATCCTATTAAATCTGTTACTGAGCCCCTTTTGCCAAATATTTGAGAATTTCCCACAATTTATACCCTACTTCTGCAGGTAATTTTTATATCTTCTATGTTTCTTCCCTTTAGGAACTCATGAGGTGAGTTAAATCAAGAGCTTAAGAAAAGAAAGCCAGCCTCCAAAAAGCTGAGTGGGAAGGGGTGTGTCTTCAGCAGAAGTAAAATGATTGAACCCAAGGAGAAGAGAATGAGAGACCCAGGAGGGCTCCAGCATTATTTCAGCCCCTGTGAGGCACTATTATTTTCTACTTTGATAGTAAAGGTGGTGGTGGCCGATCCTACTCAGACTGAAATAGTCCTGGAGCTTCTTGGAATTCATTCACTTGAGTGAAGAGAAACCCCACTCATGGGCCGCTCTAAGTATCCATGCTCACAGTTCCTTCAAGTTCTAGTCTTTGAGACGGGGAGGAAAGCTCTCGGAAGAAGTGCAAATTATTTATGCATAGCCTTCTGGTAGCACAATAGGTATTTTTCTTTCATCTTATATTTTTCCTTATTTGCAACACTTTAATCCCTAGGAAATACAAGATGATTTGTATTAAAACAATATATACCCTATTTACAGGTTTTTGTATGATCTGTCTTAAAGAAGGAAAGCTATACTTGTATATGTGTAAGCACATACATACATATGAATGTGGATAGACACATACACACATACTTCCTTTGTTTTTTTATCTTAGTTCATACTAAATGTGTATGAACCATATGCCAAGAAGGTGGTAAAAATGTAATTTATAGCTGTACATTCCAAAATATCATATTGCAAACCTTTACAAAACATCCTAGGCTACGTCCACACAACCTAAGCAAAGTGAAGAGATACATACTGTTTAATGAACTTGGGTCTGCTCAATTATAAAGCAAAATTTTCCGGTTTCAATGATCCACACATGCAGGTTGACTGGCCCCAGGTTCTGAGACACTAACGTTCCGCTTATTTTGTTGTTAGGCTTACCAAAATCTGAAGAGGCACAACTTGGTTTTCAGAGAAATCTCAATATATTCTTGGGTTTGCCTGTAATTTTTGTATTAATAGTGGTCTAAACAGTTGCCACTAAAATTCTATGCAACTTTAGAATTACTCAGGTGATAAAAAGTCCCTTGGGTGCTATTCTTCGTGGAGAAGTAGCATTCTTCTAATTGTGAGTTCAGTGAGGTAGTCTCTAAACGCAAGGCTTTCTGAGTATTTAGGCAGAGGCAGAATCCACGGTCAAATACAGGACCTCCTTATGGAAGTTAGCCTGAGCGTGCACAAGATGGAACAAATTCAAAAAGTTTCTGTCCTCTTCATCATGGTCTCCTATATGACATTACACAGGAACGAACAGTGGGGAGGGGTGGGGGGGGGAATGACAGTTAAGTTTTAAAATATATGATCTATTTAAAACATAAGGTGTTCCAATTTTCCTAATAATATGTAACAGGAAACTAGGTAGTGATCTTTGCTAAGTCAGATGTTCAGCACTGAAATCATGGAATTTTATAAGGGCACTGAATTAGAAGTCAGAAGAAAAGGATGCTGGTCCATGTTTTACTGTTTCTAACTTTATGACCTAGGGCAAGTCAGATAATTTCTCTAAGCTTGAGTTTTCTCATCCGTAAAACAGGACTAATTGTCATGTTTGCTACCTAATAAAACTGTAAAATATATATACTAAAACTATATAAATATAGGATATTATGATGATGATTATGATAGTTGAATGAGCAAGTTAAAACTTTTTGCTCTGCATAATTGAAATTGGTTCCTTTAAGGACAGACTCCTCGATTTTGTTTTCCACTAAAATAAATAGCCGATTTAAAAAGTTTCAAAACCAGGCACTAAATATATCTCATGGAAAAACAAACAAAAATGTCTACTACTACTATTCTTAGTTTAGAAATAAAAGTCTACACAAAATTATCCCTGTCTTAAGTGGAGACTAGAACGCGTCTTGTTCACACCCGCGCGCCATCTACATGCATACTCACCAGACATGACTGACTGCAGCATCTCCATTATAATACACGCAAAGGCATTGGCCACATTCTGTAGGAAGTTATGTTTATCCACTGAAGTACTGAAGACTTTACAGAGCCTTTGCATTATTTTAACTGTCCAGTCCATGCAGTATAGTTCTTTCTCGCACACCTGATTTAGACATACAAAGCACTACGGTAAACCTTCGTGTGAAGAAAGCTATAGAATTTGAAAATTATATTAACGATGACAGCTTATGATTTTGTATAATTTATTACATATGATATTATACTGCATCTATAAGTGGAAAATGTTTTTATATCTAACACTCCTTTGCTTTCAAATGTTACAATTTTAGTGGGAAATGTGTAACATCAATAAAAGTCTGGTTCACCATTATCATAGAATATTACTTTTAAAATTTATTTATTTTTCAATTATTGTTCACATTCAATATTATTCTGTATTAATTTCAGATGCGCATCATAGTGGCTAGAAAATCATGTCCTTTCGAGTGATGCCCCTGATGTTTCAAGCAGTCCCCTGGCCCCACACACGGTAACCATGGCACCATCAACTGCGTTCCATGTGCTGTAATCTGCAGCTCCGTGACTGCTCTGCGACAGTTTGGTGACCACCCATTTGTGCTTGTCCATCCCTGCCCCCTTTCCACCCAGACCCCGAATCCCTCTCCCCTCTGACAACTGTCAGCCCGTCCTCTTACCATAGAATATTCATAGTGTAAGAACTAATACTGAAAACGATTATTAGGCATATGAAAAACAAGACTTCTGCTCACTCGCTCATTCAGTAGATATTTACTGAGCACATGCTCAGAGCTGGAAGTACAATGGCAAGCCGTAAAGACAGCGCTTCCATTTTCAGGAAGTCCAACCAGGGTAACAGAAAAACAAGAAATTTCAACAGGCAAGAGAATTTTATAGTATTACCAACTTTCCATCTTGAGAGTTATAGGAAATAGTTCTCTTATTTAAAAGAGAAATATTTAAGGAAAAGACTACACGTTAATAGCTAAATCTGAAAAGGTTTGTTTGCTAACATGTTAAGTGGCCAATTTAGCTCACATAACTGAACAATACAGAGCATGAAAATAAACTTGACAGTAGTATGGCTAAATAGTGTCAATCTGACAGGAAAGATGCACTGACTACTTATGTGTAAGGCACGGCACAAAGCACTATGAGAGAAGCAAGTGACGCAGTCCTGGATTTCAAAGAATTTACAAACTGTTTTGGGAGGCGACTTACTCCACACATAAAATGGCTTAAGAACACTATTAGTAAATGAAGATAAAGAGAAGACAAATCTGAGGCAATTTAGGGAAAACTAATGATCAGAGTTGAGATGGTTATCAGGGAAGATTTGGGGAAAAGGCTTCTTCGCCCCCAGCAGCTCCCTCTTCATGCTGTTTGCTATAGTGCTGCCGAAGCGACCGTTCACAAACCTGAAACTGGTCGTGTCTCTCCCCTCCCTGAAACTTCTCAATGGCTCCCTATTAGGGGATGTGTTCAAGCACCACAGACAGTCTATGTAAGACCCTTCACTACCTGGCCTCTCCCTTTCTGTCTAACCTCACCTTCTCCTTTTCCTCTTCTGCACATTGTACCCTTCAGAAATAATACTGGGCTGCTTATAGTTACATGAATATAGCCATGAGTTCCATTTCTCTTTTGGAGGAAATCTCCTTAATTATTAAAATAAATATTTGCCCCTGGTGTAGCTCAGTGGATTGAGCACCAGCCTGCGAACCGAAAGGTCGCAGGTTTGATTCCCAGTCAGGGCACAAGCCTGGGTTGTGGGCCAGGTGCCCAGTTGGGAGTGCACGAGAGGCAACTTCACATTGATATTTCTCTCCCCGTCTTTCTCCTCTCTCTAAAAATAAATAAATTAAGCCCTGGCTGGTATAGCTCAGTGGATTGAGCGCGGGCCTGTAAAGCAAAGGGTTGCTGGTTCGATTCCCAGTCGGGGCACATGCCTGGGTTGCAGGCCAGGTCCCCAGTAGGGGATACATTGATGTTTCTCTCCCACTCTCTCTCCTTCCCTTCCCCTCTCTCTAAAAATAAATAAATAAATATTTAAAAAAAATAAAATAAAAATAAAAATAAATAAATTAAATATTTAAAAAATAAAATAAACAATTATATTGAAAATAGTTAATTTAGTAGCTTTATTCACATTTCAAAGAGCCACCGAAGTTTCATTCATGTTTCAAGCAGCTGAGTTGGTAATGATCCTGTCTCCATTCCACAGGAAATGGATGACATTCAGTTATTCCTCCCAACAGCCAAGTGGAAGATTATTTCATTGCTTTTGAAGCACTGGTTGAGCTGGCATCCGCGATGGTAGCACAATAAATTATTTGTCTTGTCTATTTGCCTGGGGAACTTCTATTCATTTTTTAAAACAAACTGGGATTGGGAAAGCCCTCTTTGTGCTCAACGTTCACCCATATTGGTTCCTTTCCCTACCTCTGTTTGTATCTTTTTCTACATATATTTTTGTTCTTATCTTATTGAATTTATTTATATATACCTTGGTATCTCTTAAAAGACTGTAAACAGCTTTTGGTCAGAGAACTGTCCTATTAATTTCCATAGTTCTAGCCCTGGCTGGTGTGGCTCAGTGGATTGAGCGCGGGCCTACAAACCAAAGGATCGCGGTTCGATTCCCAGTCAGGGCACATGCCTGGGTTGCAGGCCAGTTCCCAGCAGGGGACACACAAGAGGCAACCATACATTGATGTTTCTCTCCCTAACCCTTCCCCTCTAAAGATAAATAAATAAAATCTTTTTAAAAAACTCCATAGTTCTAGAATCTCACACAATGTATGGCCCATAGTAAAAGCTCAATTTGTGTAAAATGAATAAATATTAAAAATGTTTTTAAGTGTTTTGTTTTGAAAAACATTTTAACTATAAAAATGGAGAGAACAGTATAATGAACCCCCGTACCCACCTTCTAGCCTATCCATCTTGATTCGCCTTCCTCTCCATTCACTACCACATCCTCTCCCTGCTGTTCATTGATTATTCTGAAGCCAATCAAATGGAGTACTTTACTTTCTAACAGATTTTTTTTTAAAGAATATAGCTTGGGCCCTGGCCGGGTAGCCCTGTTGTTTAGAGCATCATCCTGATACACCAGGGTTGTGGGTTCAGTCCCCTATCGGGGCACATACAGGAATGAACCAATGAATGCGTAAGTAAGTGCAACAACAAATTGATGTCTTTCTTTCTCTCTCTCAAATTAATTTTAAAAATTAAATAAAAATAAAAAAGAATAAAACTTAGCAGAGCTATAAAATGACAATCTAGACATGAAGTGGGGAGAGGGTGATACAGGGAATAATTCCAAATATGATAGTTTATTACATATATTGAAAATTTTGCAAGTATATATAAAATATATACTTATATACTTATTCTTTCAAAATGTTTTGTACATATTTAGTTCCTTCAGGGAAGCTCCCTGGCAGGTCAACTATAATGTTAAACAACTTGTTGGAGAAAAACTCATTTCTTACTTACCAAAGCCAAAAAGACTATCAGCCTTGCCAGTTCAACGGTCCGTCCATTCACAGCTCTACTAGCCATGAAAGTGAAACAGATGTCGTTCCCACATAGGATTAGGAGACGTGCATTATTTTCTAGAAGCCACTCACGAGGAACCACTTTTATTAGAGGAAGAACAGTTATTTAATGAGAAATTGTACAACAGCTTGAGTAAACATCATTAATTACAAGCACTATTACATCATTTCATTGGAAATACAATTAGTGTCAAGGGAAAAGCTCAGAAAAAATGCTTTAGTTTTTCAGTTACAGCATTTAACTGGAGACAGAGATTGCTGCCATGTCATGGCAGGTCTTACAGATGTACTAGTAAGACAGTCAAAGCATTTTTCCTACACAGAGATCAACAAGCAAGGTGTCCTAATCCTATGAAAGGAAAGAAATCCTGAGAACTTCAGCATCTCAAGGGTTATGCATAAATGGGAAAAATTGTTTCACCTCTGCCATCCCATTAGGAAAGGGTTTCTTCTTACACAACCTAGGAGGGTATTTCTGAGAACTTAGAAAATGAGAATAATTATGAAGCTTTCAAATAATAATAGTAATAAATATATAACATTCATAATTGAAGGAAAGTAAGTCAATTACATTCATTCTCTTCAAACATGCCAATTCTTTAAATATGTTAGAGCACTTAATGATTTCAAATATGAGGGTCATTTGTTACTTGTAGAATTACCCTTATAATTTTATAACTGTATTCTTTTTTTAAAAACATTTTTAAAAGCCCTGGCTGGTATAGCTCAGTGGATTGAGCATGGGCTGTGAACCAAAGGGTCACCGGTTTGATTCTTAGTCAGGACACATGCCTGGGTTGCAGGCCAGTTCCCAGCAGGGGACACATGAGAGGCAACCACACATTGATGTTTCTCTCCCTTTCTCCCTCCCTTCCTCTATCTAAAAATAAATAAATAAAACTTAAAAACATTTTATTTATTTATCTCAAGTACCCCAGTGGGGGCCACGTGAGAGGCAACCACACATTGATGTTTCTCTCCCTTTCTCCCTCCCTTCCTCTATCTAAAAATAAATAAATAAAACTTAAAAACATTTTATTCATTTATCTTTAGAGGGGAAGAGAAGGAGAGAGGGAGAGAAATATCAATGTATGGTTGCCTCTCATGTGTCCCCTGCTGGGAACTGGCCTGCAACCCAGGCATGTGCCCTGACTGGGAATCGAACCGTGATCCTTTGGTTCACAGGCCCGCTCTTAATCCACTGAGCTACACCAGCCAGGGCTTATAACTGTATTCTAATAATAAATTTGTTACTTTGTGAGATACATATATTATTTTACCTGACAGTTCATCTATAAGACTGATAACATCGTCTGCTGTCCACTCCTTGATGCCTGTATCATATAGTAAGTTAATGGCATCAGCCAAACCTTTCAAACTGGATTCATCTGTAGGTTCTTCTATCATTTTCTGCCAAACCACTTGTCCTGAATAATAATTGAAACAAAAATTAGGTTATGACAGAATAGTTGGATTTGTGATAAAGACTTCATGGATTGTTTAAAAAGGAAATTGGATTGCATAATGGAATTCATTACTTATATATGCTACTTTTATACTGAAAGTCAATTTTAATAACAGTATAAATTTGAATGTCTGACTGATGTGATGAAGCACAGCAACAACCGCTAAATGAAGAAAAGACAGTTTCACCAAGCATAGCTTCTAGTTCAAAGATAATGCTATCCCTAAAACAGAAATTGGAATAAATAGTTAATGTATTCTTACTGAAATAAAATAAAATCTGAAAAAGAGAACATGCTGTGTTTGAGAATCTTCCAAACATTTATACCAAAACAGAGTAATCCGGTCAATTTTTTATTATTTACCTGCAACCAATTCTCTTTGTGAATTACACAACACAATTTAATCACAGATTGGCTTCTTGCTGCTATTCAACATACTTTAAACTGGTTACCTGCTGATATGAGGCAATGTGAACTAAAGAACTGCATGCTAATTTTAACATTAATCTAAAATTCATTAGGAATGCAAAAAAATTGCACAAAAAATCATATTACACACCCCAAATTAAGTAAAACATCAATTCCAATTACAACTTTGATTTACTGGCACTATTGGTCCCCTCCAGCAAATATAATCTTGAATTAAGATAATGTTTAAAAATGAAAAGTAGCTATTTTAGGTAAACCAGACATGAGAGGAATATACTTGATAATGGCCTTCAGGGAACAATTTCTGTCTTGAAGTTTAAGTTATGCACAAATTAATGGAGTATAAATCTATGAAATTGGGAAACAGTTTAGTCATTAGGAATGATGAAACTTAGCAGGCACAAAAAGATAGGCTTCCTAAAGTAAAAGTAATTAACCAGTTTTGTAACATATGTTGCTAAAAATTAGATGCTCACCATCTTGAGGAGATACTGGTCCAAAGATGATATACAGCAATCTTGCCTGATTCACCATTGGCCATGGCTTTAATATACATGTCAGCCAAAAAGCAGAATCGCTTCTTTGTGTCCAATGATCAAGCAGAACATTCCTACAGAACAGTCTGATCCTTAACTCCAGTTTTCGGGCATTTCCTACAAAGACAAGAGACTTGTAAATCATTCTTCCTAGAAAGGGTGATGTGCACAGTGGACAGGTCAAAGACATACTTCATTAACATGTTTTGTATTGAAAGCATTACTGCATTTTCCTCTGTAAAAGTTTTAGATTATCAAGGAATTATTATTTAAAAAAATATATATATTTTATTGATTATGCCATTACAGTTCTCCCATTTCCCCCCTTCATTCCCCCTCCACCCTGCACACCCCCTCCCACCCACACTCCCCCTCTTTAGTTCATGTCCATGTGTCATAAGTTCTTTAGCTTCTACATTTCCCACACTACTCTTGCCCTCTCCCTGTCTATTTTCTCCTCACCGTCTATGCTATTTATTCTCTGTACCCTCTCCCCACCCTCTCCTCCCACTCCCCTGTTGCTAACCTTCCATGTGACCTCCATTTCTGTGGCTCTGCTCCTGTTTTAGGTGACCGCTTAGTCTGCTTTTGTTTTAGGTGTAGATGTTAATAACTGTGAATTTGCTGTCCTTTTACTGTTCATATTTTTATCTTCTTTTTCTTAGGTAAGTCCCTTTAACATTTCATATAGTAAGGGCTTGGTGATGATGAACTCCTTGAAC
>PVKM010002572.1:0-12490 GCA_004027735.1 Carollia perspicillata | reverse complement strand
TTCCTTGAACTTGATCTTATCTGAGAAGCACTTTATCTGCCCATCCATTCTGAGTGAAAGTTTTGCTGGATAGAGCAGTCTTCAAGGAATTATTTTTAAACAGCTTTTTTGAGATATAATTTACATATCATTCAATTTGCCCATCTAAAGTGTACAATTCAAAGGTTTTTAGTATATTCACAGATATGTGCAGCCATCACCAAGTAAGTTTTAGGACATTTGATCACCCCAAAAAGAAATCTGCTCTTTTAGCTATCACTCCCCTATCCCTACATTCTCGGTCATCCCCAGCCCTAAGCAACCAATAATCTACTTTCTGTCTCTATAGATTTCCCTGCTCTGGAGTTTTATATGAATGAATCATAGAGTATGTGGCCTTTTGTGACTGGCTCCTTTCTCTTAGCATAATGTTTTCAAGGCTCATCCATTTACTGGCATGTATCAGTACTCCATTCATTTTTAGGGCTAAATAATACTCCATTATAGATATAACACATTTTGCATATCCATGCACCCATTCATTGATGGACAGGTAGGCTGTTTCTACCTTTTGGCTATTCTTTTTTTTTTTTTTTTTAAGATTTTACTTATTTATTTTTAGAGGGGAAGGGAAGGAGAGAGGGAGAGAAACATCAATGTATGGTTGCCTCTCATGCATCCCCTGCTGGGAACTGGCCTGCAACCCAGGCATGTGCCCTGACTGGGAATCGAACCGTGATGCTTTGGTTCACCGGCCTGTGCTCAATCCACTGAGCTACACCAGCCAGGGCTTGGCTATTCTTAATAATGCTACTATTAAGATTCATGTACAAGTTTCTGGGTGGACATGTGTTTTCATTTCTCTTGTGGATGGATATACATAAGAATGAAATTGCTGGATCATATGGTAACTCTACATTTAATCATTTGAAGAACTTGCCAGACTTTAAAAAAAATATTTACTTATTTTTATTTTAAAATATTTTATTTATTTTTAGAAAGAGGGAAAGGAAGAGAAACATCAATGTGTGGTTGCCTCTTGTACACCCCCTACTGGGGACCCAGCCTGCAACTCAGGCCTGTGCCCTGACTGGGAATGGAACCAGTGACCCTTTGATTTGCAGGCTGGCACTCAATCCACTGAGCTACACCAGCCAGGGCCTGCTTTCTGACTTTTTGATTCCAGTCATCCTAGTGGGTATCAAGTGAGCTCTTTTAACAGCATTATTGAAATATGTATAATTTACATACCATATAATTTTATTCACTTAAAGCATATCATTCAATAGTTTTTATTATATTACTATTTTAAAAAATTTTAAAGATTTTATTTATTTATTTGTTTGTTTATTTTTAGAGGAGAGGGGAAGAGAGGGAGAAAGAAAAGGAGAAAGACATCAATGTGTGGTTGCCACTCGTGAGCCCTCTACCAGGGAGCATGCCCACAACCCAGGTGTGTGCCCTGACTGGGAATTCAACTGGTGACCCCTTGGTTGGTAGGCTGGTGCTCAATCCCCTGAGCCACGCCAGCCAGGGCTCATGTTATTAATATGTTTATAAATGGTTTCATATTAAAAGTATCATTTGGTAACCTTTTCTCTCAAATTACATTTTGAGATTTAGCTATATTAACACCTTTGGTTCTTAGTTCATCTGTTTTAACTGCTGAGGGTTTTAATTATATGAATATGCCACAGTTCATTTATCCATCCTCCTGACAATGGGCGCTTAGGTTGTTTTGCTTTTCACGGTTCCATGCGGCACTCCTCATTCTTATACATGTCTCCTTGTGCAAACTGTGGGAGTTTTTCAGAGTGAAACTGCTGGGTTGTAGGGTCCCATAATTTTTAAAATATGAAGTATTTCAGGTATATACAAAGGTTTAAAGAATATTATCGTGAACAACTTTGTATCCTCCACCATCTTAAGGAACAAAATACTACTAATACAGTGGAAGCCCTCCGAGCACTTCTCTTTCTCTAATTACATGCTACTTGAGCCTCCTTGTCCAATTCAGTGGTTATCATTCCCTTACATTTCTTTGTTCTTTTACTATAAATGAATGTCCCCATTTATTTTTAAATATGCTTTTGAATTGTGCTTTTTTTTCCTATTTTAATTTTCTGTATAATGTTATTTCTTTTTTTTTAAAGATTTTATTTATTTAATTTTAGAGAGGGGATGGGAGAGAGAAAGAGAGGGAGAGAAACATCAATGTGTGGTTGCCTTTCACATGCCCCCTTACTGGGGACCTGGCCTGCAACCCAGGCATGTGCCCTGACTGGGAATTGAACCGGCAGCCTTTTGATTCGCAGGCTTGCGCTCAATCCACTGAGCTATGCCAGCCAGGGCTAATGTTATTTCTGAATTGTAGTTCTTTACCTGGTTTGCTGAAGACAGTGGTCTGCACCTTGCGGGAGAGGCTCGTCAGCTCGCATAGGAAGTTAAAAACACGATGGCACTCCAGTTCATCCCAACCTGCTGTTAAGATCTGAGGATAATAAAATAAAGGAAACAATGCAGATGTTCAGACCAACAAATCAAAACATAAGTCACTATTGCCTTATGAACACATAATTGTTGTAGCACATGATCCAGGTGGTGTGTAATTTTTATCCACTATGGAACTGTTGAAATTAATAAGAAATTTTACATAAACAAAATATAGAAATGCTTCAAATTCAATTTCTTTTTTTAAAAAGGGGTATGTTTTCAGAGAACTTCCAATGCTACTAAATCCCAAACTCTGACAGTATGAAAAAAATAACGAATCTTAGAACACAGCTCTAGACATCTGACCCAGAAGCACACTGTGCTGTTTTTAGACGAAAATCGAACCCTCCTGACCCCCTCTAGCTATCATGTATGATATTGCTTACAAATGATAAGGATTTCATTTAATATGACAATTTGTAAGCATTTGTGACATTTGGATGTGAACAGAAAAATTTCATTAGGACAAAATTAAATAATTATTTTCTAATAAACCTAAATGTACAGTTAAACATATATGGAAAAGAAATTCCAATGGTGTATCATTGGGCAATGGACCCTTGAACAACACAGGTTTGAACTGCACGGGTATACCTTTATGCAGATTTTTTTTCAACCAATATGTGTACTTGAAAAAAGAAAAGATTCTTGAAAAAAGAAAAGATTTTTTCTTAAAGATTTTACTTATTTGCTTTTAGAGAGAGGAAGAGAGAAAGAGAAACATAGATATGTGAGAAATACATCAATAGCTTGCCTCTAGCATGCCGGCCCTCAACCCAGGCACATGCCCTGACTGGGAATCAAACCAGCAACTTTTCCGTTCATAGGCTGGCACTCAATCCACTGAGCCACATCTTGTGTACTGTTTTCAGTGCAAAGTTGGGAGGACACAGATGTGGAGAGCTGACTGTATGCACTGATCTAAGCCATTTTATATAGGGGACTAGCGCATCCATGGATTTTGGTACCTTTGTGGGGTCCTGGAGCCAATTCCCCTCGAATACCAAGAAACTTAAATTTGGAGGGAGCCAAAAGCTATGCATAGAGTTTTCACTGTACGTAGGTTGGTGCCTCTAACCCCTGTGTTGTTCAAGGGTCAACTGTAACTAGATTTTGAAAAAGTTGATCAATCATGTAAATTTTTCTTAAAATAGTTGACTGGGATTTCAGTAGTATAAAAATTAATCTTATTATCTCTGGAGAGACATACAAGAAACCACTAACATTAGTTAATTCTGTTGAAGGACACTCAGTGGACAAGGCTTTGGAAGGAGACTTACTTTTCACTTTATATCATTTTGTACCTTTTGAAATTTACATAAATACATGTGTTCATATTACCTGTCCAAGACAGATTTTTTCATTTCTTTGGGACCGGCTGGTAGGCTGGGATATAAGCAAGATTATTGTAAGACTATTGTAGACCTGATAAGGTTGTTGTAAGTTTTAAATAAGCTAGTACATTGGTTAGAATAGTATATTAATAATACATTATTAATATTGAATAACATTAAATAATAATGATATTATTATCTTCTTTGCTTATAATAAAAGACTAGTCAAAAATGTTCTTAAAATTATACAGCTAATTTTTTCTTTTTTTCTAGTTCTATTCAGATTATCACTGATGTATAACATTGTGTAAATTAAAGGTATACAATTGTAGTAGTTTTATATCGTACATATTGCAAATTAATTACCACAATAAGGTTAGTTACATCTATCACCTCTCATAGTTACAATTTTTTCCATACAATTGATTTCTAAAGTCACATCTTAAATAAATAGCCCAAGACTTAAAATTCATTACACACACACACACACACTCCTCACCTCACACTATTTTTAGTCTTTACAATAATGGCTAGAAACTTTGAGGACTTTGGTAAAGAACTATGTAACATTTCTTACCAGTGAGATATCCAAGAAGAAAATCTGAGGTAGCAAACATTATTAGATTAACACATTTTCAAATCTTTACAATTTTATTTTGTTCTTTTTTTTAGATCATTATTACTTTTTTTTAAAACCATGGAACAATACATTACATGCTCTACTTGTCAACAGTTCAAAAATATTCCTTTTCTTCTTTCGTTAAAAAAATGTGCATGCCCTGGCTGGTGTGGCTCAGTGGATTGAGCACTGGCTTGTGAACCAAAGGGTCTCCAGTTTGATTCCCAGTCAGGGCAGATGCCTGTGTTGCAGGCCAGGTCCCCAGTGTGGGTGTGAAGAGGCAAGCACACATTGATATTTTAGCCCTGGCTGGTGTAGCTCAGTGGATTGAGTGCGGGTTGTGTACCAAAGGGTCGCCAGTTTGATTCCCAGTCAGGGCACAGGCCTGAGTTGTAGTCCAGGTCCCTGGTGGGGGCCACATGAGAGGCAACCACACATTGATGTTTCTCTCCCTCTCTTTCTCCCTCCCTTCCCCTCTGTCTAAAAATAAATAAAATCTTTAATAAAAAAATGTACCTGTAAAAACATGCCATAACATGATAATCCTAAACATTGCATAGGAGCTGCACAGCCATTGAATTTAAAACAGGAAACCTGTAAAGAGAGCAACTATTAATTCATCCTTTTGAGTGGAACTGTAAAACGATTTGACATTCAAATTTAATGGAACTATGTAAGCATTTTTTCAGTCTTAGCAGAAAGTAACTGAAATGTTAAATAACTGATCAGCATTGTTATATAGGTAGGGATTACAAAATATAACAAGCAGGCTGGATTGAGTGCCGGCCTGCGAAGTGAAAGGTCCTCCTGCTGGGTTCCCAATCAGAGCACGGGCCTGGGTTGCAAGAAAGGTCCCCAGTTCGGGGCCTGTGAAAGGCAACCAGTCATCATTGCTCTCACTCATGGACATTTTTCTCCTTCTCTTTCTCCCTCCCTTACCCTGTCTCTGAGAATAAATAAAATCTTTACACTTGATCTTAGCCAAAAGGCTGAGAAGCAGTAACATAAAATCTTTATTTTAAAAAAAGAAACAAGAAACAAAGACTGCCTTCAAGGAGCTCACGATTTATTTTATTTTTAAGATTTTATTTATTTATTTTTAGACAGAGGGGAAACGGGGGATAAAGAGAGGGAGAGAAACATCAATGTGTGGTTTCCTCTTGCACACCCACGGCTAGGGACCAGACCCACAACCCAGGCATGTGCCCTGACTGGGAGTAAAACTGGTGACCCTTTGGTTCACAGGCTGGTGCTCAATCCACTGAGCCACACCAGCCAGGGCAAGGAGCTCACAATTTATTTAGGAGAATAAGATACACACATGTGAAGTTATTTTGATAATTCAGGTAAGAATGTATATAAATGATAAAATGACTGAAAAATACGATACCAGACACTATAAAAGCAGGGAAATGATAAATTTGGGAATGATTTTAAAAGCTTATGAATGATGTGAAACAAGCAATGTCTTAAAGTAGGATTCAAATATATAACAAATGGAAAGGATTGGTGAGGGAGACAATAAGAGCAAAATTGTATAGGGGTAGGAATAAAACAGTTTATTTGAGAAGAAAACTATAACCAACTTAACTAGGTTCAAAGTAATAGGAAGTACAGTTGCATTGTTAGGAAGAACCTTAAATACCAGCTATGGACTTTGGAATTTGTCTTGCTGAATTGAGTAGCCACTGAAAGATTTTTAAGCAAGAAAATTAACTTGATGAAAGTGATGCTTTAGGAAGAATAACCTTGATTCAGTGTGCAGAATGTGTTGGGGACAGAAGAAACCGGATGGCAGAAAGATCACCTGGGAAGCTGCTACAATAATATAGACCTGAATTCAATGCAAATATGGAGATGAAAAAAGCCAGTGCTTCAGAAATAGTTTGCATACTACTGACTGTAGAACTGAGCCATCAGCATTGCATGTATATTTGGGTTTGTACAGTAAAACTCATTTTTTTCCATAGACATTATGCTCGACACATTGATATACATATATAAGTCATAAATTATCATAAAAGAGTTGTCATTTTATATATTAAAATACTTTCTGATGTTTTTGTATATTTAAACAGTAAGATTTTAACATTCAGAAATTATTTCATTTTTTTAAAGAAATGATTTCATTTTAATAAAACATCCAAATCATTACTTTAAAACAGCCTCATGATTCCCATGTGGGGTAAAAATACTTTTATACTCAAATAAACCTAATAAACTTAAATAATGTACTGTACTTAGTTATATATAAAATTATTTTATAATAAGTAAAGGTTACTATACTACATTTTGGTATTTTATAATCTTCGAGTACTTGGTAAAATATTAAATTATCATTGACCAGTTTAATACCAATTCATGAAGTTCTACTAATTAAGAATAGATTTTAAATCAGTATAAAACAATGATAAAATATCTTCACTGGAAATCAAGGTTGTGAACTAATTCAAAAGTATGCCAAGGTTGTAGGTTCAATCCTCAGTCAGGGCACATACAAGAATCAACGAATGAATGCATAAATAGTGAAACATCAAATCAATGTTTCTGTCTGTCTGTCTCTCTCCCCTTCCCTCTCTCTCAAAAAAATCAATAAATTAAAAAAAAAGAAGTATGATCTTACTTCTGCGAGTATCTTGTGAATGTACTTTAGTCTTTCCTTTGTAGGTAGCAGCAATGTACATCTTTTAAATAGTAAACCTGAGAAAGTGAAAACAAATAAACAACAACATGAAACAAAGTTGACAATGCAATCAATTAAAAAATATATATAAAGCACAGCATAATGCTTCCTGAAAGTCAAGTACGGTATGCTGTAGTGGACTGTGAGCTGATATGATTTGTAAGAGAAAGTTTAGGAGGAAGGGTGTAAAACATTTCTATGTTTATGTCCAAGTGGCTTTGATGCTTACCTAAGAGGCACTGGCACAAAATTTTATAAAACATTGTGAAATTGATATATAGGACAGATATGAAAAAGTTTTTAATTATTTAGATTTAAAAAGATACAATAACAAGACATTAAATACACTAGGGAAAACTTTAGATTGTCTTTATTCCATGGAAAGCATATTTCAGTATCTCTTGAAATTAATCTCATGTCCACAAAGAAAAATGTTTTGAATTGTTAATGCAAAACACAGAAAGAATGGGAAAAGAGATTTTGTATTCTTTTCAGAAAATAAAGAACATTTTAAGTCACAAGTCTTTAAAATTCCAGAGATTTTAAGTCATTTTTGTCCACAGAAAATGTCCAGTTTGGATTAATTATCTGTTTCTCTCTACAAATATGTCCTTTTATGGAGCTTGCATGATAAGAATGTATAGAATTTTGTGTTCAGATATTTAAAAAAGAAACAAAATCCCTTCCATTTCCCAGTGAGATATGTAATTTCAACTACAGTGACAGGAAGTGAATGATCTGTTTCCTTTAACTTTAAATGGTCTATTTTCCTAAAATGGCAATACTTTGTTAACATTCCTATGAGGGCAAATGTCCTCAAATTAAAAGTAAGATATATGGCAGGAATATATATACCTGCATAACATTACTTTCTTCAGTTTTAATCTTCCCTGCATTTACTTTTTAACATAATATAAATATTACTTTATATACTTCTGTAGAACATACGGGAATCTAATTTATTTTTAGAAGTTGTTATGCTTGGGTAACACATGACCAGAATTAAGTCTTAAACATAAACCCTCTCTATTCTTGTACATAAAAAGACATTTTCAGTGTTTGGCTTTTAGGCTGAGTTCTTTTCCTTTCATGCTTCGGCATCCAGTCCATGGCATTCCATAGCTGGGGAACTGTAAGGTATAATTGTAGGTTGGTTGCCTTTTCTAATGTAAAACTCCCATTTTTAAGGGTTGCAATTTAACATAAAAACCAATACCAGCTGACTTTTTTTTTTAACACAGGTGCTCTGCAATACCCTTTAGAGACGAACTTCTTTAATTTCTTTTTACTAAAATAGAGTCAGATGTAATGTTCTTTCCACACTAGCCATCTGCTCTGTTTTTGCGTGAAGAAGCAAATTAAAATTTATAATACTCAAAGAGCAGGATTCTGAAAATGTTATTTTAATGTCTGAAAATAAGAACAGATCAGACAGGAATAGCAACAGGAGAAAATGGTAAGTACATCAAACATTTACCAAAAGAATCAGTCATAAGCCAGGTGTCTGCATCAAAATTGTAAGGTTGAAATCATTGCATGAATAAATCTGTTTTAAGAAGCTAGCTATTAAGATCAATACACATTTGTATTTTTAACTGACTTACCATATAATTGTCTTAAGGCTTTTTTTGTTTGTTTAAGCAACTGAGACTTGGTCAGGGAGAAAAAGTTCTTTCAGATCAAAACCAAAGAATAAGCACTTTTACCCAATCAACTACCACTTCCTCTGCGCCTAATGATGTTCGCAAAAAATATTTACAATAACAAGTAGCAAAAAGTAATTGCATATTCTGCTACAGAGTTTACTAAGCTAATTAAATACTGAAGCCAAAAACATTATAATCAAATTATATACCTTTAATTTAGTCTTATAAAATATACTTGTCAATACAGTTCTATATATTTACACATCTATATAGTCCTACTTTATTATCTTAAAGCTAAGCATCCTTTGGCTACTAAAAGATAAAAGTTAGTTAACTTTGTATGCTTTTATTTAAATCTTGACATCACTTTGATATTTGGTTTTATTGTCATGTTTTGTTTAATTATAAGGTGATTTCTAATTTAATTGGTGTCATTAGTTAAGTCAAAATTAGAATTTTATTTCAGCACTCTTAGGGAGAATAAAATCAATAAAAGGGGTGAAAGATGAATACAAATCAAGGGAAAAAGATCATAGAAATTTCCTTTAATAAGGTTAATTTAATCACAATATAATGATTTATTAGTACATGTATACAGTGCTTTAAAAAACACTGTTTCTGATAAAAGAAGAAATGATCTTCCACAATAATGTGTTTAAAGTTCTGTGTTAAGGCCCAGATTATGGTTGAATGGGAAAAGAGATATCAAGATAAAACTCATCAGATCCATAGAAAATACATCGATTTCCTACAAGCCACCTAGAAAATAAGCATAGGTGACATTGTATCCACATGACATCACAAGGGCTCACACTTTTTATATTAAATTGCATTCTCTCATTTTTAAACTTAATTAAGTGCAAGGAAATGTTGTTTAAGTGAAAGTCCTCACACTGAAGAGTAAAAGCACCATAGAAATAGGCACATATTAGAAAATATTCTATTTCCCACGAGTCTTACAGAATTGTATGATAAAATCCCCTTAAGTATGGTCCTTCACTTGTTACAATTCTTACTACATAAATTACCTAGAGATCTGTAGTGTTCCAGTATAGCAGAGTCTTGTCTCTCGCCAGGCAGCTCAAGGTTATGAAAGTCCTGTAGCAAAAGCCTTTTGCTTCCTGATGCGGTTGAGATATAATTAATAATGTGCTGGCTGAATGTTTTGGACACCATGCTTAGTATGCTGATATCCCTCACTACCAAAGGAAAAATACATGCATATGTGTGAATGGCTTAAATACAGAAACGCCACTGTTAGTACAATGTAAAAACTTACGTTAGCTCATTAATAATATTACAGAATAGTAAAAATAAAGAGGGAAATCTAAAACTGTTTTAAATCCAGTGCTCAATAAATTAGAAATATTTTGGGATGTAACAGTCGTACTACCATGTCATTATAATGAGAAGCTTACTTAAAGAGTTTGAGTATTCTCCTTTTCCATTGCATCCCTTACCTAACAACAAAGCAGCTTTATAAAATGATGACAAACTAGTTCTTGGGAAAAATAAGAATATTTGAGTGTCTGCATAGCCCACTCATAGTCCCCAAACCTCACCTGACAAATATCTTAAGATTATTTGGAATACTTCCAATGGCAAGGCTCTAAAATCTCCAAGCGTTGATAAGGGCTCAGAATCTGAGTCAAGGGTGCTGGAAACACAGATGGGCCGACGATTACTACGTCTGTATTTCTGGTTGGGAATCAAAGTGAAACTGGTATTTATTCTAGATGCCATCCTTTTTCTTATCTTGTGAATTTATCCTGGTTAGAAAACAAAAGTACAAGAGACAAAAAAAGAAAAAAAAAAAAGACAGGACATTACAGTGATGACGAGATGGTTTTTTTGTCGTTTGTTTTTAATGAAGAGGTTGATATTTTCATGGGAAATAGTTGTCGCTCTACATTTACAAAACTTTTAATATGGTGTCCAATTTATGGAGTTTCCACTGGTAGAGTCTATTAGTCATCTCAGCATGATATGAAATATTTAAAAATATTTTCCTCCTTAGCCAAATATTCTAGATAGATGAAGAGTTTTAGGAGAAAATGAGAATGTATTTGGGTAAAATACATTCTAAGAAAAGAAATACACAAAAATTTTATATATAGGAAAAATTTACAAAAAAACCCAATATAACAAATTCAACACATTCAGTGTAGCTTTAAAATTTTGTAGTAATGTTTTTTCTATTTTCCTAAAACTGAACACTGACATCTTTTGTCAGAAACAATAAAAACAAAAGGATAAAAAATAGAGACTTTCATTTTAGAGACTTCAAGCAGTGAAATGAAAGACTTATCAAATCAATAAGAGTCGAGTAAATAAATAAACAATACATTTCCCTCAACTTCGCCTTTGGTTGATAATAGTTACTGGTAAGTCTCGGGCTGCCATAACTTGATTTCAAAATGAACATTTCCTAGAGAAAACTTACTAAAGTCACTGATAATTTGCATATCCTAACAATAACTTTTAAAAAACCCGTTGGTGACACGCAGTGACATTGTCGCTACGGCCCCAACCCAGAAAACACCGTCTGACCTTGTATCTGTACGTGCACGTGCAATGTACACGCAACGCACGAGCGCGCGTGGGTGGCCACAACTCCCGGCTGAAGCTCCTCCTTTACGAAGTAACAACCGAGTTACAAGTGTATTTGACCAAAATGCATCTTCTCCTTTTGTCAGGAAGTTGCTAAAATCACATTGTTACGTATTTATCCTAAAAGGCTACATATCAACTCCTGTCAATTTAAAAATCAGTTACACACTGCAACACAGGGCCCAGAAATTCGGGGCTTGGAGGAAGACGCAGTGAAAAACGCCCTGTAAGACCATACATTCCCAGGCGCTTCGCTTCAGCATTCAAGGGCCATTTACACGAGCAGATGCTTTAAAAATAATCATTGAACTTACACAAGTATCATGTGTCTTGTCAAAAGGCTCACAAAATACAGCAAGAACAAAACAAAGATTAAATTTGCCTGTAAACACTTTGGTTCATAGCATGCCAGAATTTCATGTTTATATTTCTTTTTAACCAAAAAGGGGGGGGGAGTGGGGGGATCCCTGTCCATAGCATTTTGTAATGGACTTTTGTATTTTTTTACAAAAAATAGCATTTTGTAAATGGACTTTTTCGATTACAGTCACAGCCGAGGTCCCTTCCACCGCTAACAGACACGCTTCTACAAGTCATGTATTTTCAGGGCTGCGCATCGTTCCAACCAATGGAAGAGCCTTAATTTCTTCAACCCATAAGGTTGTTGGGGGGTGTTTCCCCTCCCAGCGGGCATTTTAAGGCGTCATCCGTGTGGCCAACCCCAAATCGGGCCCAGGGCTCGCTGCTCGGAGGACCTCGCGGGCTCTTCGGGGACCCGGCGCCCCTGCTGCCCAGGGGACTCCAGCGCGGCGACCAGCGGAAAAAAACACAGGGAATTCAAACCTCCGAGAGGGTTAACACACAAAGCCCAGGTTCTTCTAAAGAAAGCCTCTTTTTACGATTTTACATTTTCCTCTCAGACCTGAACGTTTTGGGGGAGCTAGCAGACTTTCTCGAGAAACGTAAAGGTGTAAAACCCCAAATTATTGGCTCCCTCTCACCCCTCCGGAGAGCGATCGTCACCGACCAACATCTCAGAATTACCGGGGTTTCGAGCCCCGGGTCCCTCCCACGCACGTCTGACTATTTGGGAAAGACTTCGAGCGCCCTCTTCGGTGAACTTGTA
>PVKM010002571.1:15399-63912 GCA_004027735.1 Carollia perspicillata | reverse complement strand
CTTTGGTTTTGTCCATGTGTCCTTTACAAATGTTTCTGGTGTTCATAAGTAAATGAATGTATCACAAACAGTGATTTTTGATAGCCCCACCAGGTTGCCCAAATCTGGTATCTGACATAGGCCTTCCCAGAGACTTTGCAGATGTATCTAACACATTAAAAAAAAGAAAAACTACAAAAAGGCAGTCAAAGTGAGGAGACAAAAAAACAAGCTCAAAATTGAAAGAACAAGAGAATTCTTAAGAAGAATAAATAAATGAAATGGAGGCAAATAATTTGTCAGATATAGAGTTTAGAGTATGATTATAAAAATGCTCAAAAGCATGAAGAAAGACATAGAAATCATAATAAAGGACAAGTCAGAAATAAAGAATAAAATATATCAAATAAATAATATACTGGAAGAAATAAACAGTAGGTTAGATGAAGCATAAGATTGAATCAGCAATTTGGAAGACAATGTAGAAAAAAACACCCAAGCTAGCAACACAAAGAAAAAGTAATTTTAAAAAATGAGAACTTAAGTCCCATCCATGTTGTCACAAAGTGTAGGAGCACCTTCTCTCTCTCTGCTGCATAGTATTCCACTGTGTAAATGTACCATGTTTTTTTTCAGGAACTACTATAAAGGACACATGGACAAAACCAAGGGGGAGGGTGGAAGCAAGGAAGGGAGGTGAGTTTAGTTGGGGTAGGGGGAGTTGTGGGAGGAAAATGCAGACAACTGCACTTTAACAACAATAAAATGAAAACTATATGTTGTGCCTATTTACAGCACCTGAAAGAAGGCAAAGGGGAAAAAAATTGGACAACTGTAAAAGAACAATATAACAAATCTTTAAAAAATAAAATAAATAAAATGACAATAAACATGTATCACTAATCACTTTAAAGGTAAATGGTATAAATGCTCCAAACAAAAAACACAGGGTAGCTGATTGGATAAGAAAACCAAACCCATATATATGCTTTTTCCAAGAGACACACCACAGAACTAATATACACACAAACTAAGGTAAAAAGATAGAAATGAATATTTCATGCAAATGGAAAGAAAAATAAACCTGGGGTAGCAATACTTAAATCTGACAAAATGACTTTAAAAACAAGGCTATAGTAATAGCAAAGAATAACACTATGTAATGATAAAAAGAATAATTCAATATGAGGATATAATCCTAGTAAACACTTATGCACTCAACATAGTAGCATCTAAATATATAAAGAAAATGTTGATGGACATAAAGGAAGAGAATGACAGAAATACAATCATAGTAGGGGATTTTAACACCACATTGACTTCAATGAATAGATCTCCCAGTCTAAAAATCAATAAAGAACCAATGGCCTTATAAGACAAATTACATCAAGTGAATTTAAATGATATCTTCAGAGTATTTCACCACAAAGCAACAGAATATATGAAGTCTGTCCAGCAAAAGTCCAACCATTGTTAATATAGTGAGAATGGTTTGCATAACATCAATGTAACTGGACAGCTAAGAAGAGTGGACTAGAATGTTCACGCATGGATAACTACAACTTTGCTGTACTAGTCAGTGAGGATGGTAGATGCTGTTGAGTGAGCATGTGCACTGTGTGACAGTCACATTCAAAATAACTGAACAAGTAGACCAACAAATATGCACCACATTTTACGTTAAGCTTGAACATACCTTAATGGAAACTACTCAGATAATTCAGAAGGCCACAGCTACGTGCAACTTGTAATTGGCAGCTTCATCACTACAACATGCTTACTCATGCATGACATCTCATGCAGAGCTTTTTGGGAAAACATCAAATGCCCAGATGACACAGCCACCTTACTGCCCAGATTTAGTGCCATTGACTTTTGTCCTTTCCCAAAACTAACGTCACCTTTGAGAAGGACAAGATTTCAGACCCTTGATGAGTTTCAGGATAATATGACTGGGCAGCTGATGGTGACTAGGATAACTGTGTGATATTCCAAGTTGCTTACTTTGAAAGGGACTGAGGTGTCATTGTTGTATGTACAATGTTTCTTGTATCTTCTATCTTTTTCAGTAAATGCCTCTGTTTTTCATATTACGTGGATGGACACTTTCTGGACAGACCTCATACATTCTTTTCCAATTCATATGGAATGTATCTGGGATAAAACACATTTACAGCATGACAAGTCTCAATAAATTTAAGAAGACTGAAATCATATCAAGCATCTACTCTGACCATAATCCTTGATGCTACTAGTCAATCAAAAAAAGAAAACAAAAAAATTGCACAAAGACATGAGGGCTATAATATGTTATTGATACATGAATGGGTTCAACATTGAGATTAAGAAAGAAATAAAATGAAAATGAGAACACAACAAACCAAAATTTGTGAAGCATAGGGAAAGCAATCCTATGAGAGAAAATCAGAATATTGTAGGCCTATCTCAAGAAATAGAAAAAGCTCAGATAAACAATCTAACCTTACACTTAAAGAAACTTAAAAAGGAATAACAAAAAATCCCCAAGTGAGTAGAAGGACAAATATAATAAAGATCAGAGCAGAAATAAATTAAATGGAGCTTAAAAACACAATACAATAGATCAATCAACCCAAGATCTTGTTCTTTGAAAAGATAAACAAGATTGATTAACATTTAACTAGAATCACTAAGAAAAAAGGAGAACCCAAATAAAATAAAATATGATAGAGAAGAAATAACAACTGACACAAAAAAATACAAAAGATTGTAAGGCAATATTATGAATATCTATATGCTAACAAATTGGATAACCTGGATGAAATGGATAAATTTCTAGAAACATACTATCTTGCAAAACTAAATCAGAAAGAATCAAAGAATCTGAATAGACAGATTACACACCTCATGAAACTGAAGCAGGAATCAACAAACAAATAAGAGCCCTGGACCAGATGGCTTCATAGGTGAATTTTAACAAAGATGCTGAGAAGAAAACATCTTCTCAAAAATCCCACAAATATTCAAGGAAAGGGAAGGCTCCCAAGCTCATTATAGAAAGCCAGCAATGCCCTAATTACAAAACCAGATAAATACACTACCAAAAAAAAAAAGGAAATTATGGGTTAATATTCCTGATATTCACAGATGCTAAAATCCTGAACAAAATATTAGCAAACCAAATACAACAATAAATAAAAGAAAATCATACAGCATGATCAAGTGAGATTCACTCCAGGGGTGCATGCGTAGTGCAACATTTACAAATCAATAGATGTGATACATCACATGAACAAAATGGAGGATAAAAACCAAAGGTCATATCAACAGATGCAAAACAAGCATCAATAATATCCAGCACCCACTTAGTATAAAAACTCTCACCAAAGTGGGAATAGATAGAACATTCTTAAAGTTAATAAAGGCCTTATATAACAAACCTACTGCTATCATCACACTCAAAGTGAAAACTTACAAGAATTCCCTTTAATATTGGCAATGGACAGGGATGTCAGCTTTCATCTCTTCTCTTCAACATAGTACTGGAATTCCTAGCCAGAGAAGATAACATGAATAAGTAAAAGGCATCTATACTGGAAAAAAATAGATAAAACTCATTTTCAGAGGACAAGATACTGCACATAGAAGCACTAAGGATTCCACTAGGAAACTACTAGAACTGATAAGTGAATTCAGTAAAGTAGCAGGATACAAAATAAATACCCAGAAGTTAACTGCATTTTTATATACCAATAAAATGCTTCATTCACAATGCTTCAAAAGAAAAATTACCTAGGAATAAATTCAACCTATGGTAAGTCAGTGAAAACATAAATTAAAGAAGATACAAATAAGTAGAAGCATATACCATGCTCATGGATAGGAAGAATTAATATTATTATAATATCTATACTAACCAAAGCAATCTATAGTTTCAACACAATTCCTATGAAAATGTTAGTGACATATTTCACAGAAATAGAATAAATATTTCAAAAATTTATATGGAACCACAAAAGGCCCAGAATAGCAACAGTGATCTTGAGAAAGAAAAATAAAGTTGAAAGAATCATGATACCTAATATCAAACAACATTATAAGCCCACAGTAATCAAAACAGCATAGTACTGGCATAAAAACAGAAATATAAATCAATGGAACAGAATAAAGAGCCCATAAATAAGTCCACACCTTGATAGTCACTTATATTCAACAGAGGAAGAAAGCACATATAATGGGCTAAAAATAGTTTATTGAATAAATGTCTTGGGAAAATTGGACAGATATATGCCAAAAATAAGTCCACCTTCTTACACATACACGAGAATAAATTCAAAATGAATGAAAGACTTAAATGTTAGATTCATAAAAACATTAGAAGAAATAATAGGCAGTAAAATCACAGACAGTCCTTAGCAACATTTTTCTGGTATGTCTTCTCAGGCAAGAGAAACAAAAGAAAAATAAACAAATGAGACTAAATAAAACTAAAAAGTTTTTAAACAGAAAAGTAAACCATCAACAAAATAAAAAATAAGCAGCAGACTGAATGGGAGAACATATTTGCCAATACATCTGAAAAAGGGTTAATACTCAAAGTATATACAGAACTTATAGATCTCAACACCAAGAAAACTAATAGTCAAGTTAAATAATGGAGAAAGAATCTTGATAGACACTTCTTCAAAGAGGATGTACAAATATCCAGTAGATATATGAAAAGTTGCTCAATATCACTAATTATCAATGAAACGCAAATTAAAATCACCATGAGACATCACCTCACACCTGACAGAATATCTAGCATCAGTAAATTAACTAACAAGTAATGCTGGCAAGGATGTGAAGAAGGCGAACACTTTGGCACTGTTGGTGGGACTGCATTTTGGTGTAGCCATTGTGGAAAGCAACATGGGGTTCCTGCAACATATTATAAAGGAACCTACATTAGGACCCAGTAATTCCACTTCTGATAATTTATTCAAAGAAATGTAAAACTTTAATTTGTAAGAATATATATATCCCTATATTAATTGCACCATTATTTATAATTGCCAAGATATGGAAGCAGCCCTAGTGTCCATCAGTAGTCCAATGGATAAAACAACTATGGTACATTTACACAAAGTAAGACCACTTAGCCATTAGAAAGAAAAAAAAAATTACCTTTGTGGCAGCATGGATGAACCTGGAGAACATCGTGCTAAGTGAAATAAGCCAGTTAGAAAAAGACTAATTCCATATGATATCACTCATGTGTGGAATAAGTGAACAAACTGAGCCAACAAGCAAAATGGAGACAGACTCATAGAGAGCAGGCTGACAGTTCTGATGGGGGCACTGGAGGTGGGGTGATCAAGCAAAAATGTACAAGGATGCATGAACATAGAAAACATTGTGGTGAATGTCTGGGGGTGGTGGATCAGTGGAGGTACAAAACAGGGTAATGGGGATAAGTGGTAATAAAAAATAAAATAAAAAATAAACTATTTCAAAAAAATTATACACCAATGTCAAGTGAGATTATCTTCAGGGATATAAATTGGCTACAATATCCACAAATCAATGAATGTGATACACCACATAAACAGAATGAAAGATAAAAACCACATGACCTTATAAATAGAGGCAAAATTTTTTTGATAAAATCCAGTACAAATTTATAATAAAAACTCTTAGCAAAGTAGAAATAGAGGGACCATACATCAATGTACAAAAGATATATGACAGACCCACAAACAACATCATAATTAATTGGCTAAAACTAGAAGTATTTCCCTCAAGATCAGGTACAAGACATGAAGTCTACTTTCACCACTCTTAGTCAACATGGTACTGGACGTTCTAGCCACAGCAATCAGGCAAGAAGATAAATAAAAAGCATCCAAGTTGGAAAGGAGGAGCTAACACTTCCATTATTCACAGATGACATAGTATTGGACATTGAAAACTCTAAGGTCCTGTCCCCTAATGTACTAAATCTAATAAATGAATTCAACAAAGTAGCAGTATACAAAATTGATATTCAGAATTTGGTTGCATTCTTATGCACTAGTAGTAAATTGTCAGAAGGAGAAACTAAGAAAACAATCCCATTTACTAAAGCAACAAAGAAAAAGTAAACTAGTAATAAACTTAACAAAGGAGGTAAAATCCTGTACTTAGAAAACTATAGGGCATGGAAAAAAATAAAGAAGATATAAATAATTAGGAGCATACACCATGTTCATGGACTGGAAGAATTACCATCATTAAACTGCCCATGCTACCCAAAGCACTCTTTAGATTAAACACAATTTTTATTAAAATAGCTTGGCACATTTTAAAGATCTAGAACAAATATTTCAAAAACTTATATCGAGCTGGAAAAGATCCAGAATAGTCTCAACAATCTTAAGAAAGAAGAAAAAAGTTGTAGGGATCTCAATATCTGATATCAATCTATATTACAAGACCCTTATAATCAAAACAGCCTGGTATTGACATAAAAGCAGGAATATAAATTAATGGAACAAAGCAGAAAGCTCAGAAATTAATCCATGACTTTATGTTCAATTAATATTTGACAAAAGTATTAAGACCATATAATGGAGTAAAAACAGTCTCTTCAATAAATGGTGTTGAAAATAAATTGACAGGTACATGCAAAAAGTGAAACTAGACTACCAGCTTACTAATACACCATACACAGTAAACCACAATAAAAGACTTGAATGTAAGTCATAAAACCATAAAAACTCTAGAAGAAAGCACAGGCAGAAAAATCTCTGACATCTAATAGCAATATTTTTGTTGATATATATCCCAGGGCAAGGGAAACAAAGAAAAAATATATAAATGAATCTGCCTCAAACTAAAAATCTTCTGCGCAGCAAAGGATATCCTAAAGAAAATGAAAAATGGACCCAGTGTTTGAGAGAACATATTCACTAATGATACATCTGATAAGGAGTTAATTTCCAGAATATATCAAGAAATTCTATAACTCAACACTAGGAAGACAAAGAACCAAATTTTTTTAAATGGAAAAAAAATACTGAATAGACACTTCTCTGAGGACATGCAGATGGCTAAAAGACATTTGAAAAATGCTCAATGTCACTAATCATCAGATAAATGAATTTTAAAACCACAATGAGATATTACCTCACACCTGCCAGAATAATTACCATAAATAAATCATAAAAAATACATCCTGGCAATGTTGTAGAAAAAGGAACCCTAGTGCACTATTGGTGGGAATGAAGACTGATGTAGCCACTGTGGAAATCAATATGGAGTTTTCCTTAATAAAACCAAAAATGGAACTGCCTTTTGACCCAGCAATTCTACTTCTGTGAAAGTTTCCTAAGAATCCTGAAACACCAATTCAAAAGAATATATGCATTCCTATGTTCATAACAATGTTATTTATAATAGCCAGGATCAGGCAACAGCTCAAGTGCCCATCAGTAGGTGGGTGGATAAAAAAGATGTTGTATTTACACAATGGAATATTGCACAGCCATAAAACATGAGGAACTCTTACTTTTGTGTGACAGCATGGATAGACCTGGAGATTCTTAATTACCCAAATTAGTCATTGATGCTGACTCAAATCACTTCCCATCTTTCCCTCTCAATCTAAACTGAGTAGATCCAGATTTACTGAGAATTAACAATGTACTACTATGCAGGAGAAAGAAAGAAGGAGCTCCTACCGCTCACAACAGCATGGATGGAACTGGAAAGCATTATGCTAAGTGAAATAAACCAGGCAGTGAAAGACAAATAACATATGATCTCACCTATAAGTGGAACTTAATCAACAAAACTAACAAGCAAGAAAAATGCAATCAGAGACAGTGAAATAAAGAGCAAACTGACTGTAACCAGAGAGGAGCAGGGAGAAGGCTAATAGGGGAAGGCACATCAAGGAACATGTATGAAGACACATGGACAAAGCCAAAGGGAGTAGATTTGAAGGTGGGAGGTGGGGATGGGTGGGGTGGAGGGATAGGAGCATGATGCAGTGAAAATGGAGACAACTGTACTGGAACAGCAATTTAAAAAAAAGCAGCAATATAGAAAAGTGATTTGTCTTTCATGGTGGGGAAATTTGAACCTTTTGGAACTACTGCTCCCAAAAGTGACAGGCTCATACAGCTCTGGGCCAAATCGAAGATAATAGTACAATGATCAGTTTTCTTCTCATTTTTGTTTTTCTCATTAAATGCTCTTCTGTTGTTATTTAGAAATGAAACAGCACTATTTCAAAAGACACAGTTCATGGCCTCCAATACTCTTATATAGATATGCCTTACTTACTTCTAAAGACTTGGAATCAGAGACTATAGAAGGTAAACTCAGAAGAAAGGGAACATGTTTGTATATTATAAATTAAGCATTTGAGAGTCCAGGAAAAAAAAAAGTATATCTTGAGCACATTGCTCTGACACAGAACCAAAGTCCAGAGTTATCATTCAGACTGGCTGTGATTCCAGAAGCTGAGAGTTCTCTGGGGACCTTAGCTGGACCAGCACAGGCCATTGGCTTATAAATGAGGTAATTTCTCTCCCACTTGTTATTTTTCAGTGTCTTCTATTCCTCTTTTTTCCCCTCATTGAAATCAAGTTTGAAGATGCCCAGCTGCATTTGGAGTGTCTTTGAGGGCTGCATCGCTTACAAAACAAGGAGCTACATCACCTAAAGCTCATCATTTAGCAGTAAAATTATTGTGCTAAACAAGGATACTCTACTATTGGTCCTTTGCTTGGGAGCGAAGAGAGAAAAACAGTCCAACATGAAACCATAATTACTTTTTTTCTCTTGAAAAAAGTTATCTAACTTATTTCTCTTTACCAGCAAGAGAAATTACCAGTGAAAGTGGAGAGTTAATGATCTGATTTTGTCAAGTTCAAAGACATATCGTTGAGCAGTGTTTTTTAGTGGTGGAGCTAACACACAGTTTGCAAGCACATATGGGGTATTGGCTTTGTTCCTCAGATAAAAAGTTTCAGTGCTTTTTCTCTGAGAGGCTGACCCTGCTTTACCCAGAACAAGCCCAGGACCATAGGTGTAAGTGGGTTCCATCTGGAGGCCATGTCAGGTTTCCACTTGAGGATACCTTATCTAAAATATGACAGGGACACAAAGGAAGCATTCACAGACTTGACCTTCACAGGACTGGCCTGTTTATTGCTCCTCAGGCCAGTGACTGTAGAGAATTATGAGATGGTACAGCAGGCAGGACTCCATCAAAGAAACAGAAATATTGATAGACAAGGACATCATATAATTTATCAATTCAATCTGGACAATTCAATCTGGAACACTTTGAGAGCAAAAGGAGGAATTATTAATTATGTGAGAACAGGAGGTATAAATGGGGACCATTTCAGGTAAATCAAGTGTCTGATCACCCTAACTCTAGAAATTTCAAGTATGAAGGTCTTTCATACAGGAATCCAAGGCTTCACCTCAACTAGAGGCACTGGAGAAGCTAAGGTCACAGAGAGGGCTTGTGGGACTGGCCCTGAAGCTATTGCAAATCTTAGTAATTACTGGGTGAGTGATCATCAATGATCTCAGCTGCCAAAGTTTGAGAATTTGCCTCTGCCCTGCAATGCCCCAAAACTACTCCTTCTCTGTCAGAATGAGGGCTTCTTCTCACTTGCCTTCCATATATTATACAAGAGCCAATAACTGGCAGACTAGCCAGACCTTGCAGACACTGTGAAAGAGCCTGGCATAGGTATCAAGCCAACATCAGATGAGCGAGCATCAGTGCAGAAATGCTAAATTGATTTATAATAGTCCACGTGAAGGGGCAGAGGACACCGGAGAAGGGAAGAGAGGGGCAGGATAAACAGGAAAAGGAAGAAGAGAGATTAGGGAACTCACCCACTATAAAACACTTGAGGGAGATAGAGATGTGAAGAATTTTGGGACATTGCATGTGATGAGATAATTTGACACTTTGCTATGTCTTTTAGAAGTTTCAGCAAAGGCTTATATTATTTCTGAAGGGTGTCTGAATCAGTACTTTGTTTTAATGAGATGAATGTTCAGACCATCTTCTCTCAGGTCACATGAGGTTTAGGCCAGTTGTGTAGCATTATATTGCATGGTTCAGGGCCAAATTCCCAGCTAATAAACCAAATTTCTCCTTGTTGCATTTGCTAGTAGTTTTCCTGCATCTATATTTTCCTTCAGGGACATAGCAAAAACCATCTCTGGTATGAGTAATTGGAGTAATACTTAGTACACATATTTATGCCAAACCATGACCTTGAATTCTGCCAAGACAGTTATTCTAATTGGGAATAAGACCCCCACGTAGAATTGGAAAAGATTTAAATAAACAAATGAAAGTTTAAAATAGTTTAGAAAGTTACAAAAGAGGAAAAGATAATGAATGGCATTTCTTCCTAGTAGTTAAATTATTGTCTTTAACTATGTACTTAAATAATTTGCTTAATGTTTTTCTGCCTTGTAGGGGTGTAATCTTCATGAGAATTGACCAGGTATATCTTTCTTCACTTTTGTTTTCCTGTTGCCAAGCATGATATTGAGACTGGCACAAATGTGTCTTTCCAGTTATTTGTTAAATAATTATTCAAGATGCAAAGACCACTAATTTATTCCCAATATCAATTTTCCATTTTGCAGCACAGTGCTGCATGGAAGAAAGATGATACTGCCCTGGCTGGTGTAGCTCAGTGGATTGAGCATGGGTCTGCAAACCAAACAACCACAGTTCAATTCCCAGTCAGGGCACATGCCTGGGTTGCAGGCCAGTTCCCAGTGGGGGTCGCACAAGAAGCAAACCATATATTTCTCTTCTTCTCTCCTTTCCTTCCCCTCCAAAGATAAATAAATACAATATTTTAAAAATAACTAGCTATAAGAAAGATGATACTTCCCACCCTTTTCCCTTATTTATGTTTTTAGGTGTGGCCACATACTAAGTTCCATTCTGAATATGAATGAACTTGTCCTGGTCTTCAGTGCTATGCCAGTTGGCTCTTCAACAACCTCCTAAAGGAATGTTTATGGTAAAGAGCTTCCGTGAAATGGATATGACTTCAGTTAATTTTATGGCTCTCAGAAATGTGAACACTTCACTAGTGGCACATTCTGGCATACCTGCAAAAGAGAAGAATTTTGGGAGCATAGGATCATAATCATGCCTAAAGGAAAGCAACATTGGTAAGCCCTTCTCTGATATATTTAGGACAGAGAGAGATCTAGATCCCAATTTCCTTATTAGAAAGGAAGACAGAGACCAAAACGATTAGAACATTGGATCGCAAATATTTTTAAATGCCTTTATGTTTACATCTATTTTTCTCCCTTCCATCAAGTCATTAATATAAAAAAGGACCAAAAAGAGTGCCTTGAGAATTCATTCAACTCAGAGACAATCTGGTGCGGAGGTAATTATGGCTCCTATGGCAAAAAGTAAGAGCAGCTGTTAGCAAGCAAGGAGATGTGGGTGAGAATATTGGATCTTCTTTGAAGCAGAAGGGCCAGGCCTGTATGTGATCTGGGCCTCAGAAGAGCCCTGGTGTTTACCACAGAAAGCCTTATTTCCAATCTCCTGTGAAACCGTTTTGACTCAGTAGAGCAATGGGAACAATACTAGAAGAATCAAGGCCTTATTTAACATGTAAATATTGGCTCCTCGATTTTAAATTTATTTTATACAAGTTGATCTTTACTTGACTAATGTTTATCATGCAATTCCAAAACACTTTTTTTTATTTTTTTATTGTTGTTCAAGTACAGTTGTCTCCATTTTCCCCCAACTACTTTCCCCTATTCCAGCCATTTCCACCTCCCACCCCTGTTCCAACCCCAAACCCTTGGTTTTGTCTGTCCTTTTTAGATGTCCCTCAAAAACATACCCCCTTTACCCCCCAATATCCCCTCTCACCTCCCCTCTGTTTTCTGTCAGTTTGTTCTTAATTTCAATGTATCTGGTTGTATTTTGCTTGCTTGTTTCTTTTGTTGATTAGGTCGCACTTAAAGGAGAGATCATATGGTACTTCTCTTTCACTGCCTGGCTTATTTCACTTAGCATAATGCTCTCCAGTTCCATCCATGTTGTCACAAAAGGTAGGAGCTCTTTCTTTCTGCTGTGTAGTATTTCATCATGGAGATATACCATTGTTTTTGATCCACTCATTTCCTGATGGGTAATTAGGTTGCTTCCAACACTTGGTTATTGTAAAATGTACTGCTATGAACATTGAGCTGTGTAGGTTCTTTTGGATTTCTGTTTAAGGATTCTTAGGATATAATACCAACAGTGAAATTTCTGGGTCAAAAGGAAGTTCCATTTTTAGTTTTCTGAGGCAATTCCATACTGATTTCCAAAAGAGTTTTTTTTAAAGATTTTATGTATAGACTGACATTTTTTTTTTCCCTAGCTCCTCACTAGTACTTTATCGTGGCTGTATTATTCTACCCAATAAAAAAAAAATATCAAACTAGGACTAAACATACAGTATAGTTCTATGTAATACATAAGTCAATTTAAGTGAATGTCAGTTACTCTAGCACCACACTATAGATAACCACATAGCAGTGTCTGGGTCTTTATTAACTTATTAATTTGGAGGTCTTCTACATTCTCAAATGTTTTGTCACTTGTCAGTTGAAAATAGTTTTTTAATTTTATTTGTATTTACTTGTTTTAGAGAAAAGGAAAGGGAGAGAAAAAGAGAGGAAGAGAAACATCAATATGAGAAACATTCATAAGTTTCCTCTCATACATGCCCCATCCAGAGACCAAACCCACAACCCAGAAATGTGCCTTGACCAGGAATCAAAATGTTACAATAGTCTAGGAGTCAAAGAAGTTTGTTAATTGCATAAAGAACTTTTTTATTTCCTTTTTAAATTTAATTTATTGGGGTGACATTGGTTAATAAAATTATATAGCTTTCAGGTGAACAATTCTATAAGACATCACCTATATATTTATTGTATTGTATGTTCACCATCCCAAGTCAAGTCTCTTTCCATCACCATTTATCCTCCCTTTACTTTTTCCTACCAGGCTCCACCTCCTTTCCCTCTGGTAATCACCATACATTTGTGTGTATCTATGAGGATTTTTGGGTTATTTTTGCTTAATCTTTTCATCTTTACCACTCATCCTCCAATCCCCTCCCCTTCAACAGCTGTCTATCTGTTCTCTATTTAAGAGTCTTTCTATTTTGTTTGTTAGTTTATTTTGTTTGTTAGATTCCACATATGAGTGAAATCACACAGTTCTTGCATTTCTCTGACAGACTTATTTCATGTAGCATAGTACCCTCCATGTCCATCCATGCCGTTGCAAAGGGTAAGATTTCCTTCTTTTTACAGCTGAGTAGTATGCTATTGTGTAAATGTGCCATAGCTTTTTTATTCATTCATCTTCTGATGTACACTTGAAAACTCTTGATGCTTAATTCCCCAAGCTCTCTTTCTCCGTTGTGGTAAGTTCTGATGCATCATATTCAGTTGGAAGTACCACAATATTGAAATAGTATGTGTTCTGCATTGCATGAAACAATTCCTCTGAAAACTTTTTGCATCCACACTAGACTTTGCACAAGATATTAACTCTTGTGTTGCAAGTCACTGTGAACATGATATAAGTCACTTGGAGTTATTTGTTACTCAGCATTACTTAACCAATTCTGACTGATGTACAGTTTCCCAGAAGGAAATATGTATTTTTCCTCCTGTTGCAAATAATATAAAACAGTAATGATTCTCACTAAGGACTTGCAATTATAAGCCTGCTTTCCTGAAGATCTAGAGTTCAAATACACAATACCTGCATTCAAGGAAATCCAAACCAAAAAACTTTAATCAAAACTTTAATAGATTTTTATACTAAACTCACATCTCTTCTGAAGAAAATTATCACCAGTGCTTTCACTGTTCAACCAGATATGAACTTAAAGTACTATGTTTCCATGCATTCAATGGAAGAGTGCTCTATAAAATAGTAAGTAAATAAAAAATAAAAAAAGCAAAGTCCCTCAAGGACTGTGAATAGTAAAATTATAAAATTTAGAAAATGAAAATCAATATGTATGAAATATTTCAAAGCAAATACAGATTTTAAAACATTAATAAAGAAAATAAAACTAACATAAGAATTTGGCACATTTCTTTGAAATCTTTTAGAAATGGACAATCATTTTATTAAAAGTAAAAGAAAACCTCAGTTGATTGGACAACTGAAATAACAGTGCTGGTATGCAGCACAAAGAGCCAGAGATGGGAACTATGAAAAAATGAGCTAAACACATGGTAGACAGCAAGTGAAATGTTACTCTTTGTTAAATCTCACCTAACTAAGAGAAAGAACTTAAAGAAGTGGATTCTAGGTAAATGATGAGGTTAGTTCACACTACAGGGAAGCCCACAATCAACAAGCTCCAGCCTTCTGATCAGAGCTTACAATTATCAACATTTTCCTTCTCTGAAGTTAAGCAAACATCCATCATGTCTAGGATCATTGCATGGCACAGAAAATTTTCAAGGAGAAAAAACAGAGTTCACCAAAAGCAGAAGTAAAACAACTTGAAGAAAACAGACTATGCAGATAAATGAACACTTAAAATACTTATTATTCTCAGGAAGATAAGAATGAAAAGCATGAATAAAAAAAAGGTGCTAAAAATTGTGAAAAAACTGAACTTACGGAATCATGATAACAACTATGAGAGACCAGTAAAAGAGTTTCAAGATAAATAGAGGAAACCTGCCATGAAATAGAGCAGAAAGACAGCATCAGAAAAAAAATGACAGACTAAACATAAACATAAAGTTTAGCAAATTAGTCGAGTGTAAACAGATATAACTATTAAAATTCCAGAATTAAAGGTTGCAATTTCCCTATTGAATTTACCATCTGGTACTCAATAAAATAGATGAAAATTGGCATGAAACACATAACATTGTAAACTCACTGAGGATTGAAACCTTAGGAATGTACTTTAAAAAATGTATTTAAAAATCATAAGTACTGAAGATGTAAATCTTAAGAATACTTTAAAAATGTTTTTGTTATTAATGTTATTTTAATGTTTATTAATGTCATTTTTAAAATACCTATTTTTAAATTTATTTTTCATTTTTATTATTGTTGTTGTTATAGTTGTCCTGCCTTCTTCCACATTGTTCTCTCCTGCCCTGTCCCCTGTACTCCCACAGTCAACCTTCCCCCATTGTCCATTCTCATGAGTCCTCTGTTTATGTTCCTTGATTGCTCCATATCTTTCATCTTCTTAAAGCAGTTTCTTTGGCATGCCTTGCAATTCTGGTTTGGAGGAATTATATTCTTTTAACCTTTTGTCTGAGAAACTCATTTCACCTTCCATTTTAAATGACAGCATGGCTGTGTAGGGTAGTCTTGATTGCACACCTTTGCTTTTAATTGCTTGGAATATTTCTTGCCAGTCCCTTCTGGCTTGTAGTGTTTCTGTTGAGAGATCAGCTGCTAGCCTTATTGCAAACCCCTTGTATGTTACTATCTGTTTCTCCCTTGCTGCCTTTAAGATTTGTCCTTTGTCTTTAAAATTTGGCATTCTAATTATAATGAATCCTTATTCTTATTAATTCTCCTCCTTCTTCCCAATTGAAAATCTTTCCCCCTTTTTTATCTCATATTCCCTTTGTCCTACATTATAATTTTCATAATCTCTCTTCACCTTTATCCATATTTTCTCAATTATAATAGAGATTGCTGATGTTGTAGAGGGGTTCTTTTTGCTGGTGTAAGTTTATTTGCCTGGTGATACTGCTTTGTAAAGCAACACCTGTATAATAGCATACAAGATGAGGAGGAAGTTGTGACTACCAGTAAGCTTGCTGAGAGGTGAACCCACCAACAAAGAAGCTACCAAGAAGTAAAGCCCAAGTACAACAAGAGAGCCCACACAAACAGAAGAAAGGACAGACTTAGAGCATCCAGACAAGAAAATCAAAGAGACTACAACACTGAATCCCCAAAAAAGTCCTCCTACAGAAGTCCTCCCCATGAAGGTACACAGGCAAAGCAGAGCATCCTAAGACGTGTAAACAAACAAAAACAGTCACCTAAAATGGGAAGACAAAGAAATAACGCCCAAATGAAAGAAATGGAGGAATGCGCAGTAAAGAGCTAAATGAAATGGAGGCAAGCAATCTATTAGGCATAGAATTTTTAAAAAACGGTTATAAGGATGCTCAAGGGACTCAGTGACAACTACAAAAAAAGAGTGGGAACTATAGCAACATAAAAAAGGAAATAGAAATCATAAACAAGATCCAGGAAGAAATGAAGAACATAATATATGAAATAAAAAATACAGTAGAAACAATTACAAGCAGGCTGAATGAAGCACTGGAACAAATCAGTGAGGTGGAAGACAAGGTAGAAAGACCTAGGTATAGCAACAAAATTAAAAAAGATCAAAAAGTATGAGGATACCTTAATGAAACTTGAGAGCAACATGAAACGCAACAACATTCAAATGAGAGGAATACCAGAAGGAGAAGAAAAGATGCAAGGCATAGAAAACCTGTTTGAAAAAATAATGACAGAAAACTTCCCAAACTTGAAGAGGAGAAGAGGCGTGCAAGTTCAGGAAGCACAGAGGGTTCCAACCAAGGTGAACCCAAAGAGGCTTACTCTAAATTTTTTTTTCAATTACAATTGACACAATATTATATTAGGTTCAGATGTACTACCTACTTCTTAAAACCAATTTGGAACCTAAGAAACAATGGAACAAAGTATTCAAATTATCAAGGAATATTATTTGTAATCCCACATTATATAGTTATGAAATTATTGTTCTACTGTGCAGTGGCATAAAAATATTTTAGATATGCACTATGTAAAAATATTTATTTCCAATGCACAGTTAACTAAGGAAACTAGCGAAGTCTTTATAATTCAGGTGGCCAGAAAAAAAAAATAGCCCAATGAAGAGGAATAAAATCAGTCTAAACTGGATATCATATACAAAAGCGTGGGCAGTCAGTGAGGGTGGAAGTGAGCATTTCTGTGCCTAAAATCATGCAAGTACAGTTACCACCCTTAGGCCAGAAAGGGAGGCAGCAGTAACCAGAATTCCAAAACAGCAGTTTTAACTTTGGTAAATGCTGTATACAGGTGTTTGGGGACTTCAGTAAAGGAACACAGGCAATTAGTGAAAATGAGAACAAAAAGAAGCCAGTGGTTAAATACTCTGACCTCACTCACCTCCAATTTCTTGCTAGTGCTTACCACTGGTCTCTAACACTTAAAAGCCAGAGGGTGAGATATTGACGTAGTGCACAAAAATTAGCCTCCTAAGGTAAAAGTTGGTTGGAAAATTATGGACAGTGGATTTGTAGGAGCAAACTTAGACTGTTCAGCATATTCTTTCAAAATCAATAATGAAACTGGCCAGAAATCACACAGACATTAAATCCTAGAAGTGCAGTTCCCAAATCAAGAAAGCAATGAAAGAAATTCCTTAGATGACAATGAAAGGAGGTCCCTAAATTTCAACAAAGTTAGGGACCTAGAAAGCAATCAGCACTTTCTGGAGTAGGTCAGAGCTTTCCAAAAGAGACATGTTCAAGAAGAAGAAAACAATGTGTTTAAACTATTTATAGGTTAGCTTACTTAATTAAAAGAGTTTGGATGTGTATTGATAATATACTGCAACTAAAATTTAAAAACAAACTCTGTTGACTTTGGGATAAATAGATATTTAAAAATAGTAGGAAGAAATCATGTTGTACAACATGATCAAATCTAAAAGGATAGAAAAATATACTGAGCAAATAACCAAAAGTATGTAAGTGCTGTTATATTAATTTCAGACAATAATTTTTGTAAGATCATTTATTGGAGATGAAGAGTTGCTGCATGATGACAAAAACTTCATATTACCAGGAATTTTGTCAAATAATATCTCAAGCATATAAATTAAAATTATTTAAAAAAATACACTGAGAAACCAAAAAAATTACTATCATAGTGGGAAAAATTTAACATCCATCACTTAGTCAAACTGACCTGACAAAAACTAAAAGTGAAAAGAATTTGAACAATACAATTTACAGGTTGAGATCAATAAACAGATAGAAAACTTGACACTCAACTATTAAAGATTAAACATTGTCTACACACTCTACACACATTGGAACATTTATTGAAATATCACATATTGTGCTCTTAAAAAAGTAAACAAATTAATATTATTCAAATTATGTTCTTTGACAGCAACGCAACTAAATTACAAATAAAAAATGAAAAATTAAGAAATTTTGTATTTATGTAGAAATCTTAAAATGTACTTTAAATAATACACAAGTAGAAGATATCATATTGTGAAATACCGACACTTAATGAAATTATGTTTAAAATACATTTGAAAACTTGCAAAGTAAATATAAAATATTTTTAGAGAAAAATTTTAGTTTTATATGATTAATTGGAAATAAAGGAGAATGAACATTAATTGCCTAAATTTCCAGCTAAAAAAAAATTGCAAACAAATCACAAAAAAGCTTTAAGAGATTAGATGAAAGAGATAAAAATTCCCCCAAAATGACAACCAAATACAATGGAGACACATAGCCATAATTTTCTAGCTGTGATACATATGGCATTTCTAATACCTGGAGCTTCCGTGGCAAAAGTTGCACAAATGAAAAGGACTGACAGAACTATTTAGAACCCTTCAAAAACTTAAGCTGGGAAATAAAACACAGAAAGTTGGCCTTCTGCTGATAATATTGGATTATTTGTGGATTTTGTTTAAAATATCCAAAATCATACTCAGTAATTATGTGGCAGTTTGACAAATAAATTGGTTTTATAACTTCTTTTAATTTTAGAAAATTAGACATATTTCAGTTTCAAAGAGAAAGTAATGTTAGGTAGAGTAAAAAAAAGAAAGTGAAAAAGATGTTGCCTATAATTCATAGTAAATAAATTATTATATAAATATTAAATTCCTAAAGTAATGAAAGACTTAGGAGTGGCATTTGCATCATTTATGTGGCTAATTGGGTTGAAGAAGGAGAAAATATTGGGTAGGTGAACTTAATGCATACATTTTAGAAGGAAATAAAGAGTTATATTCAAGTGATAAATAAAACAGAGGATTTTATGAAGCAAATATCTTAGATGTTGGCAACCAAAAATAGAATTATAAAACATAATTTATTATATGAGAATTTGACTTAATACCACTGATCTATGTACTTGAAAATGGTTAACTTTTACGTTATGTGTATTTTGCCACAAATAAATTTTTTTTAAAAGAGAGAAAGAACTTGTTGACCCTGAGTTAAAAGTAAGTGGGTTCTAGGTCTATTGTATGTTATTTAAAATTACTATAATATTTAGGTTTGTTAGTCATATGCATATAATATTCTGACAAAAACAAAGCAAGTAAGCTTTATATTAAATAGAATAAGGTTAGCTGCAAGTAACAGATTTTTTCAACTGAAAGTGGTATAAAAAATAAAGTTTATGACCTTACATAAACAGAAATCTAAAAGCAGAGCAGGTTGAGGCTTGTAGTGGCAGTCCTTCAACACTTCCCACATTCAGTGGCTTTCATTTTTCCTTTCTGTTGCTTGTGCCACTTATCAGTAGCACTTCCCAGCTTTAAATTTTCCTTTCTTTGCTTGGCTTGATGAAGCTAAGGCTGGGCCCTTTCTTCTTTGCTGGAAGGCACAATGTCAGGCTTATTTAGTAGAAGGCACTTGAGGACATGCAAGAGGAAATGGTTCTTCCTGGTTCTGGTGAGCAATTTCCTGATGGCTCCTATAGCACATGGTGGCTAACAGTAGAACACTGCAGTGTTCACCCCCACTCCAGAGGATGGATTTCAAATGAATTCTGCCTGTGCCCCAACCAGCTTCCTAGTGGGTGTCAGCAGTGCCCCAACAGTCAAATTTACAGTAAATTTCAGCAGCATCCCAGAGAGATATTGTACCAGCTCTCCCTTCCCTTATCAACATCTTGGCCAGATTCAACAATGCCTGTTAGATATTGAGAATAGTATATGAAAATTGTTATGTTGTTTTACTTAACTGTTCCTATTGGTGCTTTTAGTTACACAGGCTGACTTAAGGCTACATTTCTCATGGCATGCATGTACAGTTTCTAGAGGAGTCCTGTGCAGACATCATTTGGCATCTATGCTTTCCATCCCAAAGCCCCAGTTTCTAGAAGTACCTCTCACAAAGCCTCTTACACATGGCATGGGTGCCAGTGAAGATGGTCTTCTTTATAGAGGCACCTTTAAGAAGTCTGGAAGCCAGCTACATTCTTCAATGTCTGGGTCTTGGTAGAAACACAAGTGTCCTTGTAATACAGCTGACCTTTCCCCACAACTGGCAAATTGCAGGCTGTTTTGTCCTATCTCTTACTTTCAGTATTCTCTAGGAGAAGTGAGCATCACTGTCCACATTCACAAACACTGAAGACTGTTCAAGACACTTAAAATTAACCCAAGAACTTTCCAATTAAACCCCCTTCTTCTGGGCTGGCAACCCTAGGGAAGGTCTGCAGACACCATAGCTCAACAACATCTCACCATAGAGGGAAATGCCAGTTTCCCTTATTTCCAGCATCCCCAATTTTCACACATGGCTTTGTGAGAGCCTCTCTCATCTAGCCCAAGAAGAGGAAAATGCTTGGCATTCCTCACATAACCAACAGTCAATACTGAAACTACTCAAATTTGTCCACTATATCAAACTTCTCTCAAATTTTTAGTCTTTTATTTTTTATAAATAGTTGGGGATTGGCACAGAGATTTACCAGAATACTTTGACTATCTTTTAATAACACTTGGGAGTAATATGTGCACTCATAGAAACTGGGGGCACATATCAAACCTTATTCTCAGTTCAGGGACTTTGAGAGAAATATTGGATGGCAAAAAAGTCCAATCAGTGTCTTACTGCATATAATTCATATGTGTCACTGTGTATATACCTTAGTTCATTTTGAAAAAGTTGTGTGCAGCTGTAGAAATGCATAAAATATAGCATAACACAGTTAAGGTCCAGAAGAGAATCTATTTGATACTGTGAAGGTACTACAGATATACCCAAAGATTTGTTTAACAGAATAATAGAAGAGTAACATGAAAACAACATTTTAGAAAGATTAAACCAAGTGCGGTATGAGGAATGAATGGGAGTGTAAAATTTTTGGAGACTAAATAGATGTTACAGAAATCTGGGCATGTGGTAGAAGAGTACCTGGCCACAGGTGTGCAGGAGGAATTAGTGCGAGAAGGATGTGTGGGATAAGTTTAAGGACTGATTAAGTATATTAAATGCTTATAGGATGTAGAATGGTTTTGTTCTCCTGTTGAAATCAAGGCACAATGTGTTCAAGAAAACACATTGACTGGCTGCTCCTTTTTTGCAGTGGTGGTCCTCAAGTCCAAAATGGTTCTCTGTCAACTCAGTAGAAGACTCAAGAGAATTGTGAACATAAAGTCACTAGATTATAGCCAGCAAAATTTAGTGTTTGCTGAGTGCACTTTAAAATGAAGCAGGGGGGCGAATGCATCAGTGCTACCTGAGCTCCCTTAACCCTACCTGAAAGCATTCCCCACCCAATAACCAACACTACATTAGATTTTGGAAAATAGTACAGCAATACCAGCTTCTGGGGGTAAATATTCTGTTCAGTCTCTCAGAGCAGGAGAAAAACACTCCTGACTGGGAACGCACTCCCTCTTTCTCAAATTCTGAGTCACCATGGACCACTTCAAAATGTGGATTTAGGAGCAGTTAAATAGTATTCAAATGGAAAACTGACATCAGGCTGACATTTCCAGGGAGTCTAAGCTGGGCTTTCCAACTGCTCTCCATCACAAGCCTCTGTGGTTTCCAGACTAACTACTTTCAAGCAGTACCAGGAAAGTCCTCTGGAACTTTTCTCAGCTACTCTACAGCTCAAGGGACAGCTCCTTTTGTGAAATTCAGCCTGCTGAATCATTCATTTCCTGTTCTTGATCTTGCAAATTTCTGTTTGATGTTGATTTCTAAAAAAATTCACATGCTTTGAAGAAAAACATATTTTATATAATGCAGATTTATGAAATCGAGTACTAAAACTAGTTCTAGGTGTGAGAAAAACTCTGGGATTTTTGTCCCATGACATGAGGATGTTGGATGTCATAGGCAGGACTCTCAGAATTCAACTTTATGCCATAAAGTTGAAAATATAACATAACTGGTCAGCAACAAGTTAGAAGAAGGTGCCATTTGTAAAAATGTCAGATTAATAACCAGAACAATCCAAGAATCCGCTATGTGTTTCCTACTCTTCCATTTTATAAACGCACTTTTCCCCTTAGAATTGAAATACATATAAGTATATTCCTCATCCCTAATTTAGCTGACTGCTGCACTTCTCAGGAATCTTAGGGACTTTCCATTTCTCATAGTTACTCCCTCTACTAATATCTTACTTCTGTTGCATTATCTGCTTCCTCTAGCTCTGTTAAAACAAATGTGGATGATGCAGGCACCAGCTCACACTGCCCATGGCATTATGGATGAGATATGAGACAAATTCACATGGACTACCGAGTCCTGTGGGAAAGAAGGGGACAGCATGGCTACTCCCTCAAGTGGGGGAGTGCTGCAGAGTGGCCTGGCCACCCTCTCAAGGGGAGGGCACCTCGGAGCAGCCTGGAAACTCTCTCAAGGGGAGAGCGCCCCACGCCTTTGTCTAAACAAGCTTTTATTTATTTATTTATTTTTTATTTTTTATTTTTTTGCGTGGGAATTTGGGTACAACTTATTAATCATTCTCAGGCAGTAAGGATCAGACAATAGATAAGGAACTATTAGGGCTTATTCTGAGTCAGGGTCTATCAGCTAAAAGGCTATACAACTTTGGAAAGTAAACTCATTTCCTGCTCAGGTTTTTATTGTTTAACTAAAAGCATTCTTAGCAAAGCAGGCCTCACAGGAATTTGCATATCCTTTCTCAGGCCTGATTACCCAGGGAGGTGGCCCTTTCCAGCACAGGGCTGCAGCACCCTCTGTCATTGTTTCAGGCTTAAGTCAGGCAGGAGAATTAAGGCAGCCAAGAGATTAGGAGACTTCTCACAGACAGAATAAAAACTCAGGCTATGTCAAAGCCAAGGGGCGAGGGTCCATCACCCCCCTTCTCCATAGCCCCCAAGTCCTTCCCTGGGGCCTCCACATGATCATGCTTGTCTTAGGTTGTTCCCCCCTTGGGGAATTTTACTCATCATTGGCTAACTGATCAAGCATTGGGGTCCAGTTATGAAGAAAGGAACAGAAGTGGCACTCCTTCCAGGGAGATAGGCTCTGTCTCCTTAGTGGCTTGTGGTCCAAAAGTCACTCACTCAGCCTTAGCTATGGGGGGGGGGGGCGGTTAAAGCTCCCAAAACCAGGCAGGGTGGTTCCCAACATGTGGAAACATGGATTCTTTTCCATGGTTTTTCCAAGGCATTATCCACACAAGATGGTAGTTAAAGGAAGTTTCCTAAGGAGTCAGAAGTAAAGAACAGAACTTACATACATCACTATACCAGATGACTGGAAACTGCCTATTAGTGCATATGAGCTGTGCTATTCTTGGAAGTCTCCTGGACATTTCCCCAGGGGAAGGATCTGCCTGACTAACTCCTACCTCTGACCTCCTTCCTCACAGCTAGACCAAATCCTTTCTTACTTCCCACTCATCCACAAGGCCTCTCACTGCTTCCTTCATAAGCTCCCATAAAATTATTGAATTTTCTTGTTTCATTGGGCAGGTAAATTTAATTTTCTTTGTCTCATTCCTCTTCTTTTAGACTAAGACCTGAAATCTATGTCTCTGCTAACAATTCAATACCCATCAATTATGCTGCCTGCCAGTCAAACTTTGTTTCCCAACTTCCATCAACTACATAGTTTTTAAATCAATAATTTTTAAGAATGTGTAAATAGTGTACCTATTTTTGTTATGAATTAGAAACAAAACACAGAAAGACTCAGTTTCAAATTTATCATTTCCATGGTTATTAAAAAATGTTCATCCACCTGATTTGGGAAAATAATTTTTAGCCACGTTAGCCTGATTTTTTTTCTGGCTTCCTGTGGAGAATAATGACTGGGACTAACTACTTGGCTATTAAAAAAAAGATGGAAATCTTACCTTTTTCAACAGCGTAGATGGACCTGGAGAGCATTATGCTAAGTAAAGTAAGCCAGTCAGAGAAAGACGAATACCGTATGATTTTACTCATATGTGGAATCGAATAAAGAACAAAAAACCTAACTAACAAAATAGAAACAGACTGACAGCTTTTAGAGGGGGTTATTTATGGGGGCTGTGTGAAAAAGGTGCAGGGATTAAACAAAAAAAAGGGGGGGAAATTCATAGACGCAGACAACAAAACAATATAGTGATTACCAGAGGGAATGAAGGTTGGGGTGGTTAGAGAGGATAAAGGGAGATAAAAGGTGATGAAAGGAGACTTGACTTGGTTTGGCAAACACACAATACAATATACAGATGATGTACTACAGAATTGTACATGTAAAGCCTACATAATTTTATTAACCAATATCACCCAATAATTCAATAAAAAAGAAGCCATTGTCTGTGGACAAGCATATGGAAAATATTTCCTCTGTAACAAAGGAACATCTCCCAATGAAAACCAGTACATATCACTTCTTTGCAGTGAGAGGATACTCTGAAAGTGTCCATTCCCTTCCAATTTGCATGACAGACACACAAAGCCATATAGCATGTGTGATGTTAAAATGTGAGCAAAACACAAATATAAGAAAACAAGCGATCTCATCTTTCTGTGGAGTTCACTAATATAAGAACATTAAATGCATATGAGAGGCCCATCAGTTTTTTATCTAGGAGTCTTCCCTAAAAGAGTAAGCCCAAAAGAACCATGCACTGGTGCCAGTCTTCCCAATATATGGCTAAGTTTAAAATGGTTTACAACAAAATTTAAAAAATAATATTGTTTTCAAAAACACCTGTGTAAGATTTCTAGCTGCTGTAGTGAAGATTAGGCCACTTTCTCTTTTATATTTTTAGTGTTTTAATATCCTTATCTAAGTAAAATAATGATAATTATAGCAGTTTTATGATATTAACAAAATGTTATACTGCAAGAGATTATGTCTTCAATGTAGAAAATGTTCATGAATGTCAGAAAACAAGTTCTCTATAAACATATCTGAGGGATTAAGGAAAGAAAGAAAACAAAAACATAAACTTCGCAATCTACTCGAATTTGCTTTTAAAAAATTACATAGAGCTTTCCTAAAATTGGAAACCAGAGACATTTGGAAAACACTACAGAGGAATCAATCTCTCCCAAAAGATGGAGGGTGTCAGGAAAGGGCACAGGGCCACCTGGCAACCTGGAGTCAGCATTGCTCCTAGACTGTGCCTTACCCAATCTTCCTCTCACCTCACACTGCAAAGCTTTTCATCCCCCATTCCAGACTTCTATATTCTCTGTATGGAGCAACAACACAGCCTATGTGAAATTTCAGATGTACAGAGAAAACAAAATCCTCTGACGTATTCAGAAGGTTTTAAATGCTTATTTTTTAAATTAAAAACTGTCCTAATTACAGGATCACAGAGAGCACTATGGACTGTGTGTATTATCACAGTGAGAGTAGTCTCATGGGAATTTTGAGATCTTTTGAATGGGGATGTCAGTGGGGGGGGGGCGACCCCCACCAACTAGAATTGGGGGAGGGGTTGGGGAGCACCAAAGACAGCACAACCAAAATAAGTTGCCCTGGCAACCATGGAACAGCATGCTGGCCACACAGGGGATTCTGAGGAAAGACTTTAAATAGGAGAAGGTGCAAAGCTGACATTATCTTGGACTCTCACATCTTCCCCTGCCCTGGGAGCTGTAGCTCCTGGACCCTAGGCCTTGGGGACAGAATGGTCAGAGAACATCCCCAGGGCCCTCACCAAGTACTCCAGGGTTGAGCCAGAGTGCAGTGGGCACTAGGCCAGTAAAAAAGGAGGGGTGGAGTTTCGCTCCAGCCATCTAGGGGAGCATGGCTGGATGGCAAGTCTTGGGCCCCTCCCCACCACAGGAAGCTGAGAGAGCTGCTGCTGCCTACACAGCAGCACCTTCAACATAGGGGGCTGCTGCCCAGAAGCCACCTTCACGGTCCCTCAGCAAAAAAACTGAACAGTGGACATTCTGGCCATTGCTGTCTCTCCACCCATTTCAGCCTGGTCAGGGCTTTGGACCCAGCATACTAACATATGGGACAAGGCTTAGAAGACCATCAGAAGGTAGCATGGCCAGAGGAAGAGGAGAGTAGCACCAGTAGTAGGATACCAGGAAGCACAGACTCTGAATGATGCCTGAAGCCAGACAATGATTGGATAGCAGCTAAGCTACCTGCCTTTCTAGAAGCCGCCTACCTGAGTGGGAGAAGAGATTCCTGATACAACCTTGAATGGAGCTGGCAGAGGGTGGCAGGGTAATTTTCTTTGGGTGTCTTACAGGAAAAAGGCCTTCAGGTAGAAACCTGCCATTATTTAAAATTGTATGATTGTTAAATAAAAGATTCCCATTCCTTTCCACTGAACTCTGTCTCTAGAGTTTTGTTAATACAGCAGCAAGTGGTGGGATTCCCCAGTGACTGGGCTGGGTAGCACTCTCACATGCACAATCCCAGTCCTGCTGCCAGGGTATCTGGACATGGCTGTAGATTGTGAATTAGTTTCTCAGACAAACCATTCTTTTAAAATGAATTCCCTTTCTTTCTTTTAACTTATCTGACCTTTGAAGAAACACTAAATTTTTATTTTACATAAATCTAAAATGCATATGAAATTAAAAGTTAGTCAATTGTTTTCTTTCTAAGTTTTAATTTTGTGTCCATCAAGATGACCACAGATGATATAGAATTTAGGTCTTAGAGAACTTGTTGATGATACAGCTAGTACTCTTCATTACAGATGAGAAACTGGCATTTGGTGGCTACATAATGTAATGAACCAAGATGTCCAGTTCACTGGTTGAGAACTTTTTTGCCTCCAAGACTCCTTCAAGCAAAGCTCATGCTTTTCCTTATTTGCCCAGCAAATATATACATATTTCCAAGAAACAGACTTAAAACATATTACTTTTGCCTCATTCTCTTTTTCTGATGAGATATAATGGGCAAATGTTTATGTTATAAAATATCCCAATTTTTTTTATTTTTTTTCATGTGCTTAGAAAATAAGAATAATACATGATAATCTCCATATTTAATTGTGGATTTTTAAACTAGACAGGTGCATACAAAAAATAAAACTAGACCACCAATTTACACCATACACAAGAATAAACTCAAAATGGATAAAAGACTTTAATGTATGTAATGAAGCCATAAAAGTCTCAGAAGGAAATATAGGCAGTAAAATCTCAAACATCTCTTAGAGCAATATCTTTACCAATATGTCTCCTAGGGTAGTATAAATAAAGAAAACATAAACAAATGGCTGCATTAAATGGAAAAAGCTTCCTCGTGGCAAAAGAAACCATCAAGAAAATGAAAAGGGAACTCACTATGTAGGAGAACGTATGATGCAGCTGATCAAGGTTAACTTCCAAAATACATAAAGAACTTACACAACTCAATACCAGAAAGACAATCCAATTTTAAAAAAGGTCAAAGGACCTGAATAGACAGACCCTTCTACACAGGGGATATATAGATGTCCAAAAGACCAACATCCGAATTATAGGGTTAACAGGAGGAGAAGAGGAAGAGCAAGAAATAAAAAACTTATTTGAAAACATAATGAAAGAAAATTTCTCTAATTTGGCAAAGGAAATAACATACAGGTTCGGGAAGCAGAGAGAATCTCAAACAAGTTGAACCCAAAGGGGACCATATTAAGACATATCATAATTAAAATGGCAAAGGGAGGATCTTAAAAGCAGCTAGAGGAAAGCAGAGAGTTAATTTACAAGGGAGTTACCATAAGACTAATCAGCTGATTTCTCAAAAGAAACTTTGCAGGCAAGAAGGCACTGGCAAGAAGTATTCAAAGTGATGAAGGTGGGGATGGTTGGGGTGAGGGGAATGGTGGGGGGGGAATGGAGGCAACTGTATTTGAATAACAGTAAAAATAAACCAAAAAGAAAAGAAAAGCAAGGACATACCACTAAGATTATTTTATCCAGCAAAACTATCATTTAGAATGGAAGGGCAGTTAAAATGCTACCCAGACAAGGTAAAGATAGAGGAGTTCATCATCACCGAGCCCTTATTATATGAAATGTTAAAGGGACTTATTTATGAAAAATAAGATCAAAACTATGAATATTAAAATGACAACAGATAGGATCTAAGAAGGGTGCAGGGTAGCTGGGAGTTCCACTTACTTGTTCTAAGACCTGGAATGCTCTTGCAGCCTAACCACAGTGTATTCAACTTGAAATCAGTGGAGAGTGAGTGAGAGCATAAGTGAGTGAGCATGTATTTGGACAAAAGTGTGAGGAGTGTGTGGGAGTAGGAGGGAGACCACCTGCCTGCAAGGCACCCAGGAGCCAGCAGCCAAGACTATCCAAGTGGAGTAACTGCTGCCACTGTAGCCCAAACCAGCACTTATGATAGCACAAAACTGTGGTGGTTGTGGATTGGCACAGGAGTTACAAACACCAGTGGTGGAGATGGTTAGAGAAGTGCTGGCTCCAGAAACATCATGGTGGGAGCAGGACCACTTGAGGCTGAAAATTACTGGAAGGAGTTGGGACAACACCCCTTCAGCACCCCATATTATATAGTATAGCTGTGGAGCTATTCCCACTGCCATCTGACAAAGATCTAGAGAGAAACTGTATCTGAAACTTGGAGGCTCTCACAGTTGGTGGCTGATGCAGACACCAGCCAGCAGTGTCCATGTCATTATGGATGAAATGAGACATTTCATCCATAATGGACTACTGAGTCCATGGACTGCTGAGTCCAGTGGAGGAAAAGGTGCAGCATGGCTTTTCTCTCAAGGGGAGCAAAAAGCCGCAGCCCTTGCAGTGACCAGCTTTTATTTGGTTTCTTGGCACATTACATGATGGTCCTCATTTACTATGCACAGGTTGCTTTAGGTGGTTACCTTTTACAGAAAACAGAGGAGCCAATCCAGCTAATCACATCACAGAAAAGAGATATTTGCAAATAAAAAGGCAAAAGTGGTTGGACTGGTTACACTGGTCCAAGGAAGGTTTAGCATGGATTTTAGGAAGTTATTTTACAGTAAATGTTTGCCACAAATCTGGGTGAGGGAGTTTTTAGCAAAAAGCAAGACTCAAAGAGGCCTAGGCATATTGCAGACCTTATTCCCCATGGGAGAACCTATCCATGGGTGTGGTCCTTGCACCTCCGAGTGGAAGTTGAGCCCACACCACATGGAATGGTCTCCTACAGGTGGCCACCCCTGACAGTGAGAGACTGCAATTTTGGGGGATGGGGAGTGTGAGGACAAAAGTCCTGCCAGGGCTCACAGTGATGCAGTGTGGGGGTCACACAGAGACTCTTGTAAAAATGGAGCAGAGGCAAGACCTGAGATTAGGCAAGACCCTACAGACCAGGGTTTGTAGGTGCATGAACACAGGTGCAGCAGCTGTGCTAACAGAGAACTCAAAGGAATAGAGTCACACCAAAGTGTTTGTGGTTCCCAACCAGTACAGCTGGTGAGAAGGGGGCTGTTCAGAGTGGAGAATCTGGGCCCAATACTCCTGCATGAGAACAGCAAGCTGGAGTTTGGAAGTATAAAAGCTGAACACTTGAGATTTGCTGCAGTCAGCCAGATCCCTTCACAGACAGGCAAGCCCAATCCCCACCTGGAAGATTATAGGCTCTACAGATCAGTGAGGCTAGGCTCAGGAGCACCCTGATGGCACATTTTCCCAGGTAAAAGAAGAGAAAGCTCTGACAGGGCCCTTAACCAGTTACTACAAACTACACTAATCCTTGGGCCCTGATTCACTAAACCCAGTAGAGCAGAGAGAATAGAGACAGATGCAACAAGGTGGGTTTAGGGCCTCACCCAGCCTCAGCATCCAGGCAGAGCTGCTACCTGCACCAAGCAGGAAAGAGTGGCCCCATTTACAAAGATTAGCCCGTTACAGGAAACAGCAAATTTACGAAAAGCTATATACTATTGGAAAGAATCTAGGACAGACCAAGGTGCGTGGTGAGGGTACTGGGCAACACTCACATTCTCTTCCCTGAAGGCTGAATAGTGTTCCCTGGGGGTAACCTAGATTTTCCACCCACCTGATTGCACCAGAGGCACAATCTGGAGGCAGGTAGGCCAAGTACTGGCAGCACTTTTGGGTCACTAAAAGAATCATTCCTGGGCCCAAGACTGATGGAAACCTGGCAGAGCAGCACAGCGGAGTCCAGCCAAATCTTAAGGACACCACCACAGACTGAGGGTCACTTGGAGTCTCAAACAGCCTGCCTAGGGCCAGACTTGGACACAATCTGACATTACCAGGGGCAGATCCAGAAAGAGAACACAGTGGTAAAACCTGGCTTCTACTGATATGAATTCCACCATCGTCTTCTTCATGATTTGCATTATTTTATCTCCTGCATAGCTTGTTAACATTCATTTCTTTTCTTTCAAGTTTGTGCCCTTTATATATCTAGTGTTTATATTATCATTTATTTCAAATTTCATATTTTATTCCTCTCTTCTCTTATCCCATTTTACCTTTCCCCCTCCTCTTCATATTTTTGTTTTAAATTTGTTTTGTCTCTTGTTACAGCTTCTTTCTAATCCGCACTTTTTCTATCTCTCCCACTCCAGACTCTTAAAAGCATGTTTCTCATTAGTCACCTCACATTCTTTTTTCCATTCTTAAATATCCTTATTCTCTCCCCACCTTAATTAATCTTTGCTTGTTGGGTCTGGATATAGTGGTTGTTGCTGTATTTCTAATTTCTTTCTATATTTTCAATATTATTTTGTTCCAAATCTCAAATTTTACCATTCCCCTCTCCTACTCCAACTTGTCTTCTTCCTGCCCTTTTTGTTGTTTTAAATTCCACCTTTTCCCTATTTTAGCCAGATTTCATTCCTTACTCATAGTATCCCTTCCCCCCTCTCCTCTCAAAATCACTTCTTTTTCCTCTAGACATTTCTTAAGCCTTTCTTTCTATCTTTTTCCCCTTTTATTCCCATCCCACTTATAATAATCTTTGCTCATTTGTTGTTAATATAGCCATGGTGGACCTTTTTTCTCAGTTTGGTTCCTGTTTCTTCACTATATATATTTTTAAAATTTTGTTTAACACTATCCACTGTCCTTCTCTTACTCCAGTCTGCCTCCTTTCCTCCCTCTTTCATGACATGAATTTTATTTTCTGTCTCTCTTAACCCTGTTTCTATTCCCTGCACTTACTAATTCTCTGCCTTCTACCTTCTAAAAATAATTTTTCTTTCAGTTAGTAATCTCATAGTAATTTTTTCTTTCTTATAATATTCTTAACCTCTTTACATCTTTATTAATATTTGTTCATTTGCTATTGATAGTGTGGTTGTGGGGGGAAGGTATAATTGTGGATGTGAGTTTCATTCCTGGGCTGTTTTGTTTTGTTCTGATAGCACCCATACAATAGTATACAAGATGTAGTCAGTAGTGTGTGAGTGTCACCTGCTACAAAGGACCCACAAAAGAACAATTCAACAACAACCAAAACCCAATTACATCAAAACATCCCACATAAAAAACATAAAGGATATCCAAAAAGCATAAACCTCAGGAGATCAGAGAGACTGAATCACTAAGCTCTATAGGTCTCCTACCACAGAAGTTCACGCCATGAAGACAGGGAGTGTCATGATCAATCTAATATGCAGAAATAAATAAAAGATTCACCTAAAATGTGGAGACGAAGAGACAACCCCTAATTTAGCACAAATAATGCTAAATGAAATTGAAACAAGCAAACTAACAGACGTAGAATTCAAAATAATGGTTATAAGAATGCTTAAGGAGGTCCGTGAGAACTATAGAGAACTACAGGGAAGCTATGGGGATTTACTGCAGACTATAACAGTATCTAAACGGACATAGGAAATATCAATAAGAGCCAGGAAAAAAATAAAGAATACAATATCTGAAATGGAGAACACAATAGAAGGAATTAAAAGCAGGCTAAAAATAAGAGGATCAAATCAGTGAGCTGGAGAACAAGATAAAAAAAAAAAAAACTCCCAGACAAAGCAACAATATGAAAGAAGATTCAAAAAGAATGAAGACAGTTTAAGGAAGCTTCAGGGAAACATAAAACATAATAATGTCTGTATATAAGGATATCAGGATGAGACTAGGAGGAACAAGGAATAGAAAATATGTGTAAAAAAAGTTATGACAGAATACCTCTTTAATTTCATGAGAGAAAAAGTCATGCAAGTCCAGGAAACACAAAGGGTTCCAATCAAGATGAACCCATACAGAACTATTCAAAGTCACACTGTAATTAAAATGGCAAGATTTAAAGACAAAAAGCAAATTTTAAAGGCAGCAACAGAGAAAGAACTATTAACATACAAGGAGGCTCCAATAAGGGTATTGGCTGATTTCTCAACTGAAACACTACAAGCCAGAAGAGAATGGCAAGAAATGTTCTAAGTATTGAAAAGCAAATGATGGAACCAAGACTAGTCTACCCAGCAATGTTCTCATTTAAAATAGAAGGCAAAATAAAGAGTTTCCAAGGCAAAATAAAGAGTTTCCAAGGCAAAATAAAGAGTTTCCAAGGCAAAAAGAAAAGCTAAAAGAATATATCTCTAGAAACTGGCATTGCAAGACATGCTAAAGGAACTGCTTTAAGCAGATGAAGAGAGACAAAGTGAGGGGGGTGGAACACAAGTACAAGTGGAAAAAATGGGAATGAATAAGCACCTATCAATATTAACCTGAAATGTAAGTGGATTAAATGCCCTATTCAAAGGCATAGGGTAGCTGAATGGATAAGAAAACATGACCCACATATATGCTGGCTACAAGAGACTCACCCCAAAACAAAAGATCTATACAAACTGAAAGTGAAGGGATGGAAAAAATAATCTAAGCAAACAGACATGAAAATAAAAATATGTGGTAGCAATACTTATCTCAGGCAAAATAAATTTCAAAGCAAAGACCATAAAGAGAAAAAGAAAGGCACTTCATAATACTAAACGGAATAATTCACCAAGAAGATATAACCTAGATTCAGAAGACAGTGGCCAAGTAAGTAGGCACTGAGTTCACTAGCTCTTGATCCCGACTCAGACAGACACTTAGCTGATCTTCCCAAAAATAAAGTGGATGGTCAACAGAATCTTAGCTAACATTAAGTTTGGAAGACAAAGAGTGCAGAAGATGCCTAAAAATGGGTGGTAAGGTGGTTTTATAGGTGGGCAGGGAATGTCCCAGATGTGGCAGCTGTCACTGTGCCTCAGATGTGGCACCTGCATTTGTGGAGGGCCTGGTTAGTGATGGATGCCTAGAGGTTCCCTCCCTCCCAGGGTGGGGCTTACCCAAACCCAGGCTAGAGCGACTAAGAAATTCAAAATCAACAGAGAGAATCAGGACACACACACACACACACACACACACACACACACACACGGCTAGTGGCACACCCATAGCTGTGGTTGCAGACACCAACCAGGAGAGTGACAAAGAGTGAGAGAGATACTATCTACACCTGGGTCTGGTGGAGGAGAAGGATTGTGTTTGGCCATGAATGTGATAGACTCTACTTTTTGGAGAGGTGGAGTGTGTGTGGAAAGCCAGGCAGTGGCTTGGCACTACAGTGGTTGTGCCCAGAGAGAATTTTTTAAAAAGGGGAGCTGAGGCATACTGGGCAGGGACATGGTATGCACAAGTGCTCTGCTAACAAGGAGGGAGGATTGTGGGTGTGATTTACTCCCACTCAGTACATCTGGGCAGACTGATCAAAAAGGGACAAAGTGAGGCACTTTCTGGGCCCCACTCTGGTGCAGAGGCACAGAGAGGATAGTGCGGGCTGCAGTGTGCTGTGAAGCCAATGAGCTGGGAACTGTTCAACTGAGATTATTTGAGGCCAAACTGGAACCCTTTCTTTGGTGGAACCTACCAGAAAGGAAGATTGAACCCAGCACCTACCAACAACAGGAACAGGGGAAGATATGCAAAACTGGCTGGGCAGGTTTGACAACCATACTGGGGGCACTTCTATAAGAGAAAGACAGGAATACAAAAGACTAAAGGGGCCCAGTTTGAACTCATTGGGATACAAAATACACTGGATCTTAGGGCCCTATTTTACTGAGACCATGAAAGTAGGAAGTGCAGAAGATGTGCAGCAAGGGGGATTCAGTACTCTGCCCAGCCTCAGCTCACACATAGAGCTGCCAACTACCCGAAGCAGGAGAGAGCTGATACTCTTACACAGATTGCCCACAACCTCCAGTGAAACAGACAGCTATCTAATCAAAAGGTATACATTATTGGAAATAAATTGGGACAGACTCAGATGGGAGGTGGAGGGGCAGGGGGAACACTTTCACCATTTATCTGAAAGACTGAACAGTGCCTCCCAGGGGAGACACAGGGTCCACCCTCTCAATTGCAACAGAAACTCCCTTTAGAGGAAGGTGAAGGAAATACAGGCAATGTTGCTAGAAGTTGGATGACTCACCTAGGGACCTTAAGCTGATAAAAAACCAGAAACAGATCCAGAAAGAAGTAAGAAGGTTAACATCAACAGCTGAGATGAATTTCACCATGCTCTTCCTCATAACTTGTGTGTTTTTTCTTCTTCTTTTCCTTTCACATAGCCTTTTAATATCTCTTCATTTGCTTCAATTGTATTCCAACAAACTCACTGCTCTTGGTCTTTCATTTTGTATTTTTTAAATTCATATTATATTTTTACATTACTCTTATTTCAAATCCAACATAGGACACTTACCTAGTCTTACTTCATTTTGCCTTCCCCCTGACTGTTCTTATTGTTGTTGTAAACTTTATTTGCTAGCATGCTATACCATATTCCTATTCTTCATTTTTACTATTTCTCTTTCAGTTATGCTCACAAAGGCATTCTTCTTTCCTTAAGTTAATCACATTAATTTACCTCTCTTATAATAGTCTTATTTCCTTACCATCTTTATAAATTGTGGCTACATGGGTGAGGATTGTATGGTAATTGCTGTTCTCCAATGAAATTCTTATTTATTTACTATTTGCTCACACATTAAATCCTATAGAATACTCTCACCCTGTCTTACTCCATTTTATCTTCCCCCACCCTTGATCACTTAAAATATTATTTTTATTTATATATTTTATATATATATTTTACTTTTTTCATTTTTCTCTTTCTTAGTTGGGTTTTACTTCTTGCTTTTATGAGTTTTCCTCCCCCATCTTCTCAAAATATTTTTTATTTATTGTAGATATCTCATTTTTCACTTTTATCTTTGCATTATGTACTTATTCCCTTTTCACCTTTATTAACCTTTGCTCAGCTGTCATTATTTTTGACCCTGATGTGGTTTTTCTTCAATTTTGTTCTCATTGATTCAATAGCTTTTAATTTTACTTCAAACCTTATAGTATTCTCTTCACATTTGTTAGTCTACTTTTGCCACTGCCCTTCCTGGTTTTACTTATGTTTTAAATTTTATTCTCTCCCTTTCTTCACCTCATTGATATTCCTTACACTTATTATTTCTCCTCCCTCTTCCTACTCAAAATCATTTTCTCTATTTTTGTCATCTCATGTTCCTTCTTTCCTAACTTATAACATTCTTCATCTCTCTCCATTTTATTAATCTTTGCTCAACTGTTATTAATACTGCTTTTTGATAGGGTTTTTTCTTCTGGAATTGGTTTGAGTTTATGGTAATATTGCTTTGTTAACCAACTTCTATAGCACAAGTACAAGACACAGTGGGAGTTGTGACTACCAGTCAGCCAGCTAGAGGGGAAAACCCACCAGTGAATGAACAACCAACAGGCAAAACCCAAGTACAACAAGAGAGTCCACACAAACTCAACAAGGGCAACCCTAGTATCGACATAAGATAATCAAAAAGACTGCATCAATAAGTCCCACACAACTCCTACCACAGAATTCCACTCCACAAAGACTGGCAGGCACAGCAGAGTATCCTGAGACACAGAAGTAAACAAAAAGATTCACCTAAAATTGGAGAAAAAGAAATAACTCCCAATAGAAAGGAATAGGGAATTCCAGAAGAAGAGATAAATGAAATTTAGGCAAGCAATGTATCAGCCATAGAATTTAGAAAATGATTATAAAGATGCTCAAGGAACTCAGTGACAATTACAAGGAACTGAATGGGAACTACAGCAGCATGAAAAAAGGAAATAGAAACCAAGAACAAGAACCAGGAAGAAAAGAAGAATAAAATATCTGAAATTAAAAATACACTAGAAGGAATAAAAAATGAGGTTGGATGAAGCAGATGACTGAATAGGCAAGCTTCAAGGCAAGGTAGAAGAAATACCCAGACAAAGCAACAAAATGAAAAAAGACTAAAAACCAAAAGTAATAGTTTAAGGGAACTTCGGGACAACATGAAATGTAAAATATTGTCATCAGAACACTATCAGAAGGAGAAAAAAAGGAGTAAGGAATAGAAAATATGTTGGAAAAAATAGTAATGGAAAACTTCCCAAACTTGTTGAGGGAAAGGTCACACAAGTTCAGAAAGTACAGAAGTTTTCAATGAAGATGAACGCAATGAGAATTAGTACAAGGCACATCATGATTAAAAGGCCACATATTAGAGATAAGAAAAGGAGAGAATCTTAAAGAAAACAAGAGAGAAACAGCAAGTAACATATATGGGTGATCCAATAAGGCTATCAGCAGATTTCTAAAAAAACAAGCCAGAAGAAATTAACATGAAATATACCAGATAATGACAACCAATACTACTGTATCCAGCAGTGCTCTCATTTAGAATAGATGCTGAAATAGGAGTTCCCACCAAGATGGAGGCATAGGTAGAAATGCTTCACTTCCACACAAACAAAACAAAAATAGAAACAAATCTAAAAACAATAAGCAACCAGAAATGCCAGAAAATCAAATTGCATGGACTCTGACAACCAAGGAGTTAAAGAAATATTCACCCAGACTAGTAGGAGGGACAGAGATGGGAGACAAGCAGCTGAGAGGAGAGGAGCATGGCAAGGCAGCGGACCACGAGGTGGAGGCAGAGCTGGCTGATGGGACATGGCAAGGTGACAAACTGCGTGGGCAAAGAGGGGATAGCTGAATTGGAAAGTAAACACTCAAAGCTAGCTTTAAGTTACTGCAGGGATTGCTACAGTGGGAGAAACTCCAAGTCTCACATGAGAGAGTTTGTTGTAAAGTGGGGCTAAAGCTGAGCAAGCAAGCAGAATTGTTTCCTCTCCAACCCCTCCCCCACAGACAGTGCCACAATGCACCAAAGAGAGTTGCTTCATCCTAGTGAATACCTAAGGTTCCACCCCCTTACAACATAACATGTGTGTCCAGACAAAGAAATATGGCCAAAATGAAAGAACACATAAAAACTCCAGAAAAGAAGCTAAGTGACAAGGAGATAGACAACTTATCTACTGCAAAGTTCAAAACACTGGTAATCAGGATGCTCACAGAACTGCGTGAGCTCAATCACAAAAACAAGGAAGAGATGAGGAGTACCCAAAATTAAATAAAGCAAAATATACAGAGAACCAACAGTTAAGGGAATGGAACTGGGACTCAAATCAATGATTTGGAACAAAAGGAAGAAATAAACATCCAGTTGGAACAGAATGAAGAAACAAAAATTCAAAAAAATGGGAAAGGTTTAGGAACCTCTGGGATAACTTTAAGTGCTATAACATAAGAATCATAGGGTTGCCAGAAGAAGAACAAGAACGAGAAGTTGAAGACTTATTTAAACAAATAATGAAGGAAAACTTCTCCAATCTGGCAAAAGAAACAGACTTCCAGGAATTCCAGGAAGTTCAGAGAGTTCCAAAGATATTGGACCAAGAAGGAACATACCAATACATATCATCATTAAGTTACTGAAGATTAAAGATAAAGAGAGAATCTTAAAAGGAGCAAGAGGAAATGAGACAGATACCTGTAACAGAGTGCCCATAAGACTACCAGATGATTTCTCAAAAGAAACCTTGCAGGCAAGAAGTGGCTGGAAATAAATATTTGAAGTAATGAAAGGCAAGGACCTACAATCTAGAGAACTCTATCCAGCAAAGCTATCATCTAGAATGGAAAGGCAGATAAAGTGCTTCCCAGATAAAGTCAAGTTAAAGGAGTTTATTATCACCAAGGCTTTATTATGTGAAATGTTAAAGGGACTTATCAAAAAATAAAAGAAGATAAAAAACTATCAACAGCAAGATGACAACAAATTTACAACTCCTAACAATTGAAACTAAAAAACAGAAACTAAGCAAATAACCAGAACATGAACAGAAACAGAGAATTGGAGATCACATGGAAGGTTATCAGTGGGGAAGGAGAAGAAGAACGAGGGGGGAAGTTACATGAAATAAGAAGTATAATTGGTAGGCATAAAATAGATGGGGAAAGGTAAAGAATTGTATAGGAAACAGAGTCAAAGAACTTATATGTACAATCCATGGACATGAACTAAGTTTGGGAAATGCTGGAGTGTTGGAGGCTGCAGGGAGGAGGGGGGATATGGGGACAAATTGGGAAAACTGTAATAGCATAATGAATAAAAGATACTTTAAAAAATTAAAAAATAAAGTATTCAAGAGCAAAAAGAAACTGGAGATTGTGGCAACACAGTTGATGGTACTGGGAATGTTGGGAGACCTGTCCAGCTGAGAACAGATTACTTGGAGGTACTGGAAGAAGTGAGTTGCAGACTTCTGTTTTTTTTTTTTTTCTTCTGGAAGGAGGTACTTCTGACTTTCATACTCTAAGACTGGCCCAACTTGGCAAAGGGGGAAAGGCAAAACTGTGTGTTTGTGGGTATATCTTTACTTCTAAAGGGAGTGAGACTTAATCATAGAATTCTACCATTTATCTAAACCTTTATTACTTTTAATTAAATAGATCATTTCCTTTTTACCAAACTCTGGCATTAAGAGTCACAATTTCTGAGGCAGGAAGATGGCAGCAAGGTAGGTGGAAGCGATCCCACTTCCCCTGCACAAAGGTGAAATACCTAGCCAACCTACTGAAAAACAGAGCAAACAGCCAACAGTAGTACCCCAGCATGTATGAAGATTGGAGACCAAAAATTATAGAGGACATTGAAAAACCAGATGGTAAGGAGAGTGCTTAAGAACAATAAGGTACCTAGAACCAGCACATGGACCAGGGCAGCTACAGCCCCAGGCCCGGCACCCTCTAGATCTGCCAGGGAGTTTTTGGAAAATAGCTGGGTCAACAGCTCCCTCCCTTGAGAAACAAGGTTTGAGCAGCACCTGGGAGATACCTTGTGGACTGAAGTTGCAGAGAGTGAAATAAGCACTAAGTGGCAAACACACATGGGCTGTGAGCACCCACGGAGTCTGTGGATGCTGGCTGGAGAGAGTTGAGTATTAAGAGTTGGGTCATGACGGACCCTGACTCAGATAGTCCTTGGTCTGGTTGGAGAGTTGTGCTGTGTGAGAGGCCAGTCCTCTGTATGAAGAGGAAAGCTTGAACAAGAGGAATTTCCCAAAAGGAAAAGTGAAAAAAGAGACACTAGGTGGCTGTTTAGGAAATTCTTTTACAGCAGCCACTCTGGCCTCCTCCCTACCCAGCTACATGGCCCTTCCAAGGTGATGCAGAAGGCCCTGCGCATACTCACTTATCCCTGGGAAGAATGCATTCCCAAACCTGAAGGACCAGAGGTGGCCAGGCTAAGCATGCAGGCCTGCAACCTGGGGAGAGTGTGCTCTGTAAAAGGCCTGGCACCCACACCAGATGTCCTGGGAAGAGGCAACAGAGCATACACCCAAAGCCCCGGAGAGGGTCCACACCTGGACCAGAAGATGCTAGGGAACTGGGATGGAGACTGACTGCTTGCTGATCAGGAAGGGAGAAAAGCGAAATCAATCATCCCTCAGCCTGCTGCAGCCAGGAAGAACAGCAAAACTGGCCAAGCCAGTTTTTTTAAAATAATTCTTTGTTTTTTTTATCTTTTAAATTCTTCTTCCTCTCTTTTTTACTTCCTTGTTTTATTCCTTCTTCCTTCCTTTTTCTTTTAATCTCTTCCTTCTTATTATTTTTAGAAAATATAATTCCCACAAGTGAAACAAAAAAAAAAAATGGAACTGTGAAAAGACCAGAGATGGACCCAAGGATGGGGCATCCCAACAGCTGACACACTTAGACAAATTTCATATTGCTACTACAAAGAACTTGCAAGTTATTGAATATTTGTATTATTATTTTTTCATTATTCTTACCTATTTTATTTTATTAGTATTTTTGTATTTCTCTTCTTTCTGATTGGCCTTTTTCAGTTGGCTGGGCAAATTACATTGTTTGACTGGTTTCTCTTGGTTCTCTCTTTTATAGTGTATTGTTATTTCACTGTCTTTCACTTCACTTGTGTTCCATTAGCACACTACTCTAGGTCCTATACTTCCTGTTCTGGTTATACAGATCACATAGATTCTGTCATATAATTGTTACTCCATTATTATTGCAAATAATAGCTGCTCCATACAATTGTATATAGTACACAGCACCCCTCCCAGACCTTAGCCCACTTCACGGTTTCCTAAACTTTATTACTGTCATGGTTAACTCTATTCTCTCATACACTATACCTATTTTCTATCCTTTACTCTCACTTTACCTTATAATCTGACATCCCACAAGCTCACTGCTTTCTAGATCCAATTCATAATACTTCCCCACCAAGAACAAGAGTCTTATCTTCTTTCAACCCTTTCTAAAAAGTAGCTAGTTGGGTGAAATATCATGGTTAACTCTATACATATCCAAATTATCTCCCATTTCTTCTCTACAGGTTGGTACCATAAATATCACAGAATATACTCTTGCTGTCTTGAATCACTTTGCCTTCCCCCTCCAACTGAGCACAAAAAAGAGTATGTGGAAGCTGTGAACACCAGGACACCTGTTGGAAGAGGAAGCACACCAACAAGGGAACCACCAACAGATAACAACAGAAGAAGTTAAAGGAGGGAGTGGAAGACAGCCCCAATAGGACTAGCAGCTGACTTCTCAATGGAAATGCTTCCAGCCAGAAGGGAATGACAACAAATATTCCAAGTAATGAAAACCAGAGGACTAAAGCCCAGACTATATTATACAGCAAGGCTCTCAATTAAAATGGCAGGCCATATAAGAAGCTTCCCAAACAAAAGAAGCCTCAAAAAATATACATACTCAAAACAAGCTATGTAGGAAATGCTAAAGGGATTGCTTCAAGAACAGGAAAAAAAAAAAACAGCGAAAACTAGAGGAACACAGATACGGGAAAAAATGACAATGATAAAGCACCTGCCAATAAAAATCTTAAATGTAAGTGGAATAAATGCCCCAATAAAAATAGTGGAGTGGATAAGAAAAAATGACCCACACATGTGCTGCCTACAGGAGAACCACCTCAGAACAAAAGACTTACACAGACTGAAAGTGAAGGGCTGGAAATAAATTTTCCAAGCAAATAGACAGGAAAAAAAGCTGAGGTAGCAATACTCATATCAGGCAAAATAGAATTCAAAAAGAGCCATAAAAAGAGACCCAGAAGGTCACTTCGTAATACTCAAGGGAAGAATCCACCAAGAAGACATAAACATTGTGAATATATGCACACCCAACATAGGAGCACCCAAATACCTAAATAAAATCTTGGAGGACTTCAAGATATTGACAGCAACACAATAAAAGCAATAGATTTTAACACCCCACTGCAAAAAATGAAGAGATCTTGCAAACAAAATATGAATGAAGATATTGTGGAACTGAACAATGCCTCATATGAAATGGACTTAACTGATATATATATACAGCCCTTCATCCCAAACAAGCAAAATGCACATTCTTTTTAAATGCACATGGAACATTTTCAAAGACAGGCCACATTATAGGACTCAAAACAAGTCTCAACAAATTCAAGAAAATTGAAACCATATCAAGCATTTTCTCTGACCACAAGGGACTGAAATTAGAAACCAACCACAAGGAAAAAACACAAATACTTAAAATAATGGAGATTGAATACAATGTTATTAAACAATGAAAGGGTAAAGAATGAGATTATGGGAGAAATCAAAAATTTCTACAAACAAAAAAGATAAACTCACAGCAATCCAAAACTTATGGAACACAGAAAAGGCATTCTGGAGAGGGAAGTTAATGGTGATACAGGCCTACCTAAAAAAAGATAGAAATATTTCAAACAAACAACCTAACCCTATGCCTATAAAAACTCAAGGAACAACAAAAAGGATAACCCAGAGCAAGTAGAGAAAAGGAAATAACCAAGATCAGAGCAGAATTAAATGACATAGATATTAAAAGCACAATTCTAAGGATCTATGAATCCAGGAGTTTGTTCTTTGAAAATATAAACAAAATAGACAAGCCTTTAAGCAGGCTCATCAAGAAAAAATGAGAAAGGACCCAAATAAACACAACCAGAAATGAAAGAGGAGAGATTACAACTGATATCACAGAAATGCAAAGGATTGTAAGAAATTGCTGTGAAGAACTGTATGCCAAGTAACTTGAAAACCATTTTCACCACTCCTATTCAACACAGTATTGGCAGTCATAGCCACAACAATCAGACAAGAAAAGGAAATAAAATGCATGCAAATTGCAAAGGAAGAAGCAAAACTGTCACTGTTTGCAGATGACATGATAGTGTACATAGAAAATCCTATAGACTGCACCAAAAAACTATTCCAACCTAATGAATGAATTTGGCAAAACAGCCAAATTACAAAGTCAATACTCAGAAATCAAAGGCACTACACCAACAATGAAATATCAGAAACAGAAATCAGGAAAAAATATATCCTATTTGATATAGTGAAAAAAAAATAAAGTACCTAGGATTAAACCTAAGCAAGGATATGAGAGACTTGTACTCAGAAAACTATACAATTCTGAAGAAAGAAATTAAAGAACACAGAAACAAATGGATGCATGTACCATGCTCATGGATTAGAAGAATTAACATAATCAAAATGGCCATACTACCCAAAGTGATTTATAGATTCAATGCAATCTCTATTAAAGTACCCGTGACATATTTCACAGATATAGAACAAACCTTTCAGAAATTTATATGGAACTATAAACAACCTCAAATCCCTGAAGTAATTTTGAGAAAGAAGAACAAAGTAGGATGGATTGCAATTCCTGATATCAAACTGTATTACAAGGCCATTGTAATCAGAACAGCCTGGTAGTAGCATAAAAACAGGCACTTAGACAAATTGAACAGATGTGAGATCCCAGAAATAAGCCCAAGTCTCTATGGTCAATTAGTATTTGACAAAGAGGGAAGAAGCATAAAAGGGAGTAAAAAAGCCTCTTCAACAAATGGTGTTAGGAGATCTGGACAGCTCCATGCAAAAAAAAAAAAAAAAAAAAAATGAAATTCGACCACCAACTTATACCATACATGAAAATAAATTCAAGGGGAATAAAATACTTAAATATAAGTCATAACAGCATAAAAGTCCTAGAAGAAAACATTGTCAGAAAAATCTCAAACATTCCATGCAGCAACATATTCACAAAAATGGCCTAAACGAAAGAATAAACAAATGGGACCTCATCAAATTAAAAAGCTTCTGGATGGCTGAAGAAAATAGCACTAAAATGAAAAGAGAGCCAACCATATGGGAAAACATATTTGCCAATGATACCTCAGACAAGGGCATGTACTCCAAAATATATATATAACTCACACAACTCCACTCCAGGAAGACAAAAAGCCCAATTAAAAAATGGGCAAAAGCCTGGAACAGACAATTCTCCAGGGAGGACATACAGAGGGCTCAGAGACATATAAAAAGATGCTCAGCATCACTAGCCATCAGAGAGATGCAAATTAAAACCACAATGAGATACCACCTCACACCAGTCAGGATGGCCAACATAAACAAATCAACAAAGAAGTATTGTAGATGATGCAGAGAAAAGGGAACCCTAGACTACTGTTGGTGGGAATGCAGACTGGTGCATTCACTGTGGAAAACAGTATGGAATTTCCTCAGAAAACTAAAAATGGAACTGCCTTTTGACCCAGCAATTCTGCTGCTGGGATGTACCTGAAGAGCACTGAAACACCAATCCAAAAGATCCTATACACCCCAGTGTTCATAGTAGCACAATTTGCAATGGCCAAGTTCTGGAAACAACCTAAATGCCCATGAGTAAATGAGTGGATCAAAAAATAATGGTACATTTACACAATGGAATTATATGCAACAGAGAGAAAGAAGGAGCTTATACCCTTTGCGAACAGCATGGATGGAACTGAAGAGCATTATGCTAAGTGAAATAAACCAGGCAGTGAGGGATGAATATCATATGATATCCCTTTTAACTGGACCATAATCAACAAAAGAAAAAAGCAAAGAAAATATAACCAGAGTCATTGAAATTAAGAACAATCTAACAATAGCCAGAGGGGAGCTGGGAGGGGACAGTGGGAAGAAGGGTTTTGAGGAACTACCATAAAGGACACATGGACAAAACCAAGGGGTGGGGGGAAGCAAGGGAGAGAGGTGGGTTTGGAGGGGGTTGAGGAGGGGTGAGAGAATATACAGACAATTGTAATTGAACAATAATAAAATAATTTAAATTAAAAAAAAAAAGTCGCAATTCCTCCTTGTGGGCAAAGAAGAACCACAATAGAAAAAGACCCCAGTGAGGAGGGGGTTGTTTCTGTAACAATATGGGAATCTACTCCTAACAAACAAAGGAAAACTATACAGAATGGGTGATTATTATGTGGTAGGAGTTGGTGTGAACACTTGAGTAATGAAAGCACCCAAAACAGGAATAGAACAGTGTGTGATAGGTGTGGCTAAAGTGTCTAGACAACTGCAGTGCCTTTAAGGCAAATCAAAACTTTTCAATATTTTCTGAGATTACCTGGGAGTCATCGAAAGGTTAGAAACAAAAGGGGGACAATTAGACTTGCTTTGATAGATAATTCCAAATATCTGTGGTAATGGATTGGAAGAGGGGGCTTGAGCAGCTAAGATTAAATATGGTTCTGGTAAAAATTGACTAATATAAGATTGGCACATGACATATGCAAAGCATTCAACAAATGTTAGCTGTAAGAATTGTAGAGTAAATGGAGGCAGTCTGGCTTCCTTACCAAGGTGTCTGCATAAGTAAAGGAAGCAGTGTTCCTATAACCTTAGAACGGCCTGATTAGTAGGGTTCTCACAGCCTTGAGACTGGGTCTGATAAACTGTCAGATACAGTCTCAAGGCTATGAACATGAAGTGGGCTTACATGCACAGAACTATGTTATGTTATGCAATGTTCTGGCAGTTTACTGGTTTTGTTCCCCTCTAATCCTTAAACAGGTAGGCACTCCCTGCTGGGGGCAATGATGATGATAGACATGCAGGGCAACAAGTTCCACAATGGGTGTCACACTGGGGAGCAAGGGCCATAACATGTGCCACGCAGAGACGAGCAGATAAACATGTAGCTTGTAGTGTGTGTGGCTTGCCCACCCCTGAACAAAGGCATGCCAGACATACCTATGACTCCATAAGTATTATTCCATCTGCACAAACACCATGGACCTGCCCGGGCTTGAAGGGTCGCAACACAAGAACTATTTAAATGTTAAAGAGACTAGTTCAATTTTAAAACAAGGGAAACCACAGAAAGATAAGAAAACTTAAGACTGCTCAGGTTACATTTCTAGTATTCTTTATTTATATTTTGTATCTATTTTTCCATGGGTTTCTGGCATTAACTTATAGAAACCTCTCTTGTCAATGCATGAGCTTTTTCAAAAAGAAAAAAAAATGATATTGGGACAAAAGAAAAGTGGGATGCAAAGATATATTTAATTAACCATTTGCTTATTCTTTTATCTTTTTAAAACTTAAAATATGTCCGAGAAGAGAGAAAACGGTGATGGAGTAGGAGGGAAAGGATTTCACTTCCCCCTACACACAGGAGGAAAACCTGGCCAATCTACAGAAGAACAGAACAGACAGCCAAAAGTACCCCAGCATATGTGAAAATAAAAGTCCAAAAATTGTAGTGGACACTGAAAAACCAGACGGGAAGATGGATATTTCAGGACAGTAAGGTCCCGGGGACCTGTTTGGGGATGGGGCACCTGTATCCCCAGGCCTGGCACCTGGAGCTGGTGCCAGGTCTACCATAGACTTCTTGAAAGTGGAGGGCCTGTCAGAGAGTCCTTGGGAGAGAGCCAGGTCAACTGCTCCCTCCCTCCCTGAGCAACTCTAGGTGAGGCCTGGTCACAGACAGGGGAATAAGGAAGAAGAGGCAAGAAGCACAAGGGCCAAGATCACCCACAGAGTCTGTGGTCACCAGCTGGGGAGAAGTGAGTCCTGCAGTGACAGGCACTGACATTGATAGTCATAATTCTAGCTGGAGAATTGTGCCACATGAAGCAGCAGGCTATAGTAGGAGGAATTTATCAAAGAGTAAAACTGTTTGGGGATTTTCTGCTGCTAAATCCCTGTGGCCAACTCCCCACCCAGATGGTCAGAGACCCTGAGGTTACGAGGAAGACACTGCGTTCTCTCACAGCACTGGGAAGAGTTCCTGCCCAAACCCGCAGGACCAAAGCAGCCTAGCAGAGCAGGCACCCATACATCCCAGCCTACAGTGATAGCCCCCAGGAAAAAAGAACTCTGAAGAAAACCCGGATTCCCCCACCTAAGATATTGGGGAAAGGAGTCAGACTAGATCTTGGGAGAATTCCTGCAAGACAGGCTGAGTAAATATCAGGAAGGGAAAAAGGCTACACCAATCACCCCTCAGCCTGTGAAAGCCAGCAAGACCAGAAAAACCAGTTTGGCGAGTTTGAAACCAAAAAGAGGTGGAAGCAGTGAACACCAGGGTACCCAAAGGAGACTGCACCACTGAATGTCACAGGTATTCTACCGCAGCAGTTCACACCATAAACCCTGGGAGCCAGAAAAAATTCATTTAAGAAGATGAAGCAAACAAGAAGAGTCTCACAAACAATGGGAAGACAAAGAAACAATCCCCAAATGAAAGGAAAGGAGGAAGCCGCAGAAAGAATGCTAAATGAAATGGAGGCAAGGCAGCTATCAGATACTCAATTCAAAGAACTGGCTATCAGGAAATTCCATGAACACACAATGAGCTACCAGATACTACAGGGGAACTACAATGTACTCACTGAAAACTATATCAACATGAAAAAGGAAATAGAAACCATCAACAAGGGCCAAGAGGAAATAAAGAACACAATTTCTGAACTGAAGAAGACAGTGGAAGGAACCAAAAGTAAGATCGATGAAGCAGAATGTTGGATCAGTGAGCTAGAGAACAAAGTAGAAAAAAACACCTAGAAAGAGCAAGAAAAATAAAAGAGACTCAGAAAGAATGAAGAAGGACTAATAGAAATGCAAGATGATATGAAATGTAATAATATCTGTATAATAGGGATACCAGAAAGAGAAGAATAAGAGCAAGGGATACAAATCTTATTTGAAAAAGTAGTGATGGAAAACTTCCCTAATTTGATGAGAGAAAAAGTCACACAAATTCAGGAAACATAGGGAGTCCCAATCAAAAGGAAACCAAAGAGGCTGACTTCAAGAAACATCATCATTAAAATGGCAAAATTCCAAGACAAAGAGAGAATCTTAAAGGCAGCAAGGGAGAAGAAGGAGGTAACATAAAAGGGAGCCTTAGTAAGGTTAGCTGCTGACTTCTCAATGGAAACACTCCAAGCCAGAAGAGAATGGCAAGAAATATTCCAGGAAATCCGAACCAGAGGGATGCAACCTAGACTTCTTTACCCAGCAAGGATCTCAATCAAGATAGAAAGCCAGATAAAGAGCTTTCGAGACAAAAGAAGTCTAAAAGAATACACATCCACCAATCCAGCTCTGCAAGAGATGCTAAAGGGACTCCTCTAAGGAAAGGAAAAGAGAGCAACAGAGAGGAACATAGGTACAAAAAAGACAATGAATAAATACCTATCAATAATGACCTTAAATGTAAATGGATTAAATGCTCCAATCAAAAGACACAGAATAGCTGAATGGATAAGAAACCACGACCCACACGTATGCTGCATACAAGAGACCCATGCAGGACAAAAGACCTACACAGACTGAAAGTGAGGGGCTGGAAATAAATTTTTCAAACAAATGAACAGGAAAAAAAAAAAAGCCAAGGTATCAATACTCATATGAGACAGAATAGACTTTAAAAAAAAAGAGCCATAAAGAGGGACTCAGAAGGTCACTTCATAATACTCAAGGGAAGAATCTACCAAAAACACATGAACATTGTAAATATATAATATATGCA